>VCRD01001229.1:73265-135827 GCA_006783055.1 Trinorchestia longiramus
TGGGCAGATTGAACAGATATGAGACAAGGTGGGCAGGTTGAACAGGTGTGAGAGAAAGTGGGCAGATTGAACAGATATGAGACAACGTGGGCAGGTTGAACAGGTGTAAGAGAAAGTGAGCAGATTGAACAGATACGAGACAAAGTGGGTACGTTTAGGTGGTAAGAAATCATGTGAGTGGGTTAGTTTATGAGGTACGAGACAAGATGGGCAGGTTAAGAAGGTAAGGAATGATGTGGGCAGGTTGAGGAGGTTAGGCACGAAGTGCGCCGGTTGAGGAGGTATGGGACAAAGTGGGCAAATTGAGGAGGTAAGAAATAATGTAGATAGATTGAGGAGGTAAGCACGTAGAGCAGAGAGGCGGTAAGTTTCAGAAGGTGAAATATGAGGTAATTCTCAGAAATCGGTGATCATTCTTAGTTCATGTTAAGAATGGAGTTTTTATATCAGAATAAGTTTTGATATGAAGAATATTTTCCAAACTAGTTTCCCTGTATCTTGAATTCTAATAAAGTAAATAAATTATGAACTACGTAGATAAATGGTTCACTATGTGAGAAAACTAAACTACGTAGTTAAACTAGCCTACGAAAGAAATTTTGAAATAAGTTAACTACTGAAGGAATGAAAGCTAGTCTAATTATAGCCTCTAAACCAAGTTTCTTTCCCATGCACAAACTCTACGCTAACTACCTGATAAGTACATTAATATAAAAAGTAATATTTCCCCACGTTAGTCAACAACTGATATGGTTGAAGGAAGTAATTCTGGCAAGTATATCGGCAGCTACGTAATCTAGGTTAGGAACGCCAATCGAACCAAGTTATAGCTCTGAATGAACTAGGGTCTTTAATAATATTGTTGGAGAGCTAGTTTGTGAACTAACAAACTAACTTCATAAAGTTCCGCCTCGCTTGGCTCTAGTCCTTCAAATCGCTTAATTTTTCCCCGTAATTTTAAGTGTTATGTCTCTAATTAGAGAAGACAAATGTAGCTATGTCAATAGTTGATGCCTACGTTCGTCCATTTAACCAATGTAGACGAAACTTGCTGGTCATGAAGTTCCCTGTTTTTGATGATTGCTTGGCATTGCTCAGCGCAGAATAAAAAAATCTTCTAGTTAGTGCAGTGATATTGTCCCATGGTCTGCCATTTTGGTTTCGTTATGCGTTTGACAAACGAAAAACTCGAAGCCCCTTGCACGAGTTACTGAACGCATGTTTATGAAAAGACTTCTAGATAAGTTTTCTTGAATCTATTTCGCTGAACTTTGTTATTTTTGGACCCAAGATATATTAGTATTTTGCAGATCTGACTGAGAGATGCTCTGGCTCTAAAACAGAACGTGCATTTTTGGGGATAAAAGAAAATCACGTTACATTTTCCGGGCTAACTTTTCTCCATTAATCAACCAAATCAATTTGTCCAAAGAAACTAATTTTTAGACCACTCTTATAATGTTTACATCAAATATCGC
The DNA here is from genome assembly GCA_006783055.1 of Trinorchestia longiramus. Taxonomy (NCBI): domain Eukaryota; kingdom Metazoa; phylum Arthropoda; class Malacostraca; order Amphipoda; family Talitridae; genus Trinorchestia; species Trinorchestia longiramus. The sequence continues at coordinate 74,744 of VCRD01001229.1, forward strand.
GGGTGAACCAACAAGTTGAACATCTAACCTGTATCCAGGATTTGACAAGTAAATCTTAGGCCTAAGGAATAAAAGGAAAAAACAGAGGCATGCCGCAGCAACAAGCAAACCTCCGCAAGTTGCGCATCAAAACTGATTGCATTTTCCTCCTCATCTTCAAAACAAATCCCCTAGGATCCAAGCGCTTCCTCGAGCCTTGCAGTCACTCAAAACTACGACACCTAACTCGAGTAAATACGTTACAGTTTTTTGTTTCCAAGCCGAATGTCTTGTTGTCAAGGCAACTTCGTAATAACGCTTCATCTCTGGAATCCTAAGATGACAGCTTTAGAAACTAAATGCTGGAACGTCTTGAGAAAAACAAGCAATGAAACTATTTCGCTTTCAGTGCTCAACAAACTAAGAATGTAGACTGTCAGGACTCGCAGTTAACTTATAATGTGGACTACCAGAATTGAATTAAACTATAGTAATGTATACTAACAGGATTGAGTTAATTTATAATAATATAGACTAACAGGATTGAGTTAACTTCGAATGTCTTTTGCTAGTAGTTAGTCAACTAAGCGAGTTGTCGGCCGGTATTCATTTAATTAAGAGTGTAATTTTTCAGTATTCGGTCAACTAAGAGTGTAATTTTTCAGTATTCGGTCAACTAAGAGTGTAGTTTTCCAGCATTCGGTCAACTAAGAGTGTAGTTTTCCAGCATTCGGTCAACTAAGAGTGTAGTTTTCCAGCATTCGGTCAACTAAGAGTGTAGTTTTCCAGCATTCGGTCAACTAAGAGTGTAGTTTTCCAGCATTCGGTTAACTAAGAGTGTAGTTTTCCAGCATTCGGTTAACTAAGAGTGTAGTTTTCCAGCATTCGGTTAACTAAGAGTGTAGTTTTCCAGCATTCGGTCAACTAAGAGTGTAGTCTGCCAGCATTCGGTCAACTAAGAGTGTAGTCTGCCAGCATTCAGTCAACTAAGAGTGTAGTCTGCCAGCATTCAGTCAACTAAGAGTGTAGTCTGCCAGCATTCAGTCAACTATTGTTCGCTGCCAGCATTCAGTCAACTATTGTTCGCTGCCAGCATTCAGTCAACTATTGTTCGCTGCCAGCATTCAGTCAACTATTGTTCGCTGCCAGCATTCAGTCAACTATTGTTCGCTGCCAGCATTCAGTCAACTCCTGTTCGCTGCNTGCCAGCATTCAGTCAACGACTGTTTGCTGCCAGCATTCAGTCAACGACTGTTTGCTGCCAGCTTTCAGTCAACTACTGTTTGCTGCCAGCATTCAGTCAACTACTGTTTGCTGCCAGCATTCACTCAACTACTGTTCGCTGCCAGCTTTCAGTCAACTACTGTTCGCTGCCAGCTTTCAGTGCGCAAACAGTTGGTTGGTCCGTGCCGCTGCGGTGCTGGAAGAGATGAGACACAGCAGAGTCTCCCACGTGACTCCCTCAGGGTTGCCCCCTACACAACTTGTCTCCGAGTAAAAAATGCCAAGAGACTCTCTCTCGGGAGACATAAATACCCAGGAATTATTGTCTTGAGCCTGGGAAAGCTCCTCCTGCACCTCTGCGATGGTGTTTTGTTTGCGGCAGTTATGCCAGAATGTACGGGGCAAGTAGCGCCTGAAATAATAATATATGGCCGAAGTCCAAATTTTTAATGTCTTATGATGAAATTTTATAAAAAAATTTATGGATAACAATCTCTACTGTGACATGAAGTCTATGTAATGTTTTGCGTCAAACGAAGCTTTTGATTATACAATTTCCATAAACGTTCTTTGAAAACTGTTCAAATTTCATTCATAGTCGACACCAGTCCACGTCTCATCGAAAGATTTCTGTTGAAGGTTTTTGAGAAGACCTTTTTATTACCTTCTCGAGTGTCAGTTCACCTTGACTGGAAGCTTGTCCATGCTAAACTTTGGAACCTTTACGAAATGAATCACATTTCAATTAATTCTACCTGAAATGTAAACATATCTGTAAGTCTATGATATTAGGACCGAGATAGACTATGTGTTCGTAGAATAATTTTTAACAGAAAAATAACAGGGAAAAAATAAAAAGATTTTGTTTACATGCACTTATCGAGAGAGATAAGAAATGGATTTGCCCTTTTTTAAAGTTTCAAGATATAAATACTTTCATGAGCGTCTAACCGTGCTTACTGACTTCATATCCTATTTTCAAAAAATAATTCGTCTCTCTTGAAAGAAACATGTGCGCAAAGAAGTCATGTGAAGATGCCCCTGCTGCTCTTTGTTGTTAAGACATTCGGTTATTTTTGGCATTCATTTACATTTAAAAAGTAAAAATGCACTGTAACCGAGATTGATTAGAGTTTTTTCATTTTAATCGAATGCTTCTTCGACGTTGAATTAACATAATGGGAGGTGATGACAAGGGTACACAGGGTACATGATCAAGGTATGAGAGCTATGAGCTCGTAGATCATGATTGCTAATGAAAAATACATTAATATCAAGCACTGAGCCTTCAGGGAAATCATGCAGCAGCATCCCACCTGGACGAATCCCAACGAGATATTATTGATCTCTCAAAATTTGTTTGGAAGGAATTCGTTTGTATAAAAACGCTGAAAGATATGAAAATTAAAATATCATGATCTTTAAAAGAAATTTGCCCGTCCTAAATATATGAAAGTTGAGACGAATGGGGCAAAATTCCACTCATATATGCATGACATATATATGCATATGTAAATTTCATTGCATATGGATGCTCGAAGTTACAAAGATATATGTTTGAGACAGCATCACCATCCTTCAAGAAATCATGATGCAACACCATGAAAACAGCATCAAAAATATTTTGTAGAAGTTCTCGCATTCGTAAAGAAATGTTTTTGTAAACATGGTTTAAAACGATAACCGGCGGAAATTTTCGACTGCAAATTTTCTGAAATTCTACGTAACTACTGAAATCACTTAGGTTTCATCCAAGATTTGAGAAGCACTTTCTCATTAAAAATGTTCATACAGTAATGGTTGTTGTATTGCTTCACCCTCCTTTGTTATACAACGTGTCCATAGAATCTCCGTAGCATTTAAAAAGTTTATCACAAAGGAAATTTATAAGCAATCCGATTTTCTATTGTGCTCAGTGGATATTAAAGATTTGAATGACATTGCATTTGCGTGTTTCAGCCCTTATGTTGATGAAAAAGTTAGAGGCAATGTTGAATTAACCCGTAAAAATTCACTACTCATGAGGAGGCACAATGCATGTCATGTTTTATTGGAATAAAACTGGATACGCAGACTCAGCAAAATTACAGAACAAAGTACGGAAGAGATCATCATCAAGTCTGTCACCCTCAATTTCCACAGGAAACTTATGAAGACAGGGACAATGTTGGATGAAGGCAGGAGTGGACGACCAAGAACATCTGAGGAAAGCATTGACAGTGTAAGACAAGCTTTTGCTCGTTCTCCTACAAAGTCCCTCCGTACTACTAAAAGAACAAATAAATCGATGGGGTTCTGTGGGATTATGTTGGAGCTATCGTATATCAAACAAAGGTACGGGACATTACTGACCTAAAGCGAAGGATTACTGATGTCATTGCCACCATTGATGAGGCTATACTACAGAGAACACAGCAATATATTTAGTACCGTTTTGATGTGTTTCGCACATCTGATGATGCTAATATAGAGGTGTATTGAATAAAGGAAAAATATCTTCAAAATTTAATTCTCATTTTGCAATAACTTTCATACATGCATTTTTATTTAATATTTTAATAAATTTAGTAAATTATCATTCACTTTTATGGACACCCTGCATCATATGGAACATGAAACCCGAAAATCATTAGGTGGAAAAATATATGTGATCGAGAAAATGCAATATATATATATAGGTGAAAATATTTTGTGTTCCAATATCATTTGAATCATCGTTTCCTTGTCATTCATATGAAATGATATGACCGTGATCTTTAAATGATTTCAATCTCATTTGATATTACGAACGAATTAAACAAACTTCGTTTTTTGTGCATTATTTCTGAACGCTCAGTAGGGCTGTTTTTGAATAGTTTTACTTTTTCCTGTCCATCAAGATACGCCGTCTTTTTTATTTAAAGTAAGAATGAAACGCATGGAATATAAATCCTTACGAGTATCAAAATACTGCTATTGTAGCACACTTCCAATTTTCCATCATTTGTTATGGATTTCGTTTTCTACGGCAATTTAAGGTTCAGTCAGAAAGGGTTTTCAATGATGAACTCGCCATGCATATCGTACTCAAGGTTTCACTTCTGTAAAACCACGCCTGCCTCTGTGTGTAGAATCTATCGCGTGGAGCTTACCTTTTCTATGCGCTTAATAGAGAACTCGATTAGCAAGAAATTAACTCTGCGTTTTAGGTGCTGGGATCCGTTCCTAAGATGACACTCTCGTTACTCCTTAAAGGTGTTACCCCAGCCCTCAGCCAATCATATTCTAGCATTAATGCCTGCAGCCAATCATATTCTAGCTTTAATATTATATAAGAAAAACACTTGGCAGTGAGCCCCGTCGCTAGAGTGACGTGGGTAATTGTGGCGGCGGGGACAACCAGATTGAAACATTAAAAAATTGTCCTCCCACTTCTCTTACATAGCAGAAAAGAGATGGGTCTCCATTTACGTGCATTCTTTTAATTTCTGCCCTCGTACAGCCATGGTTTTGTACCTATGTATCTGGTGTTTATTTTTATATTTGTTCAAGTTTGAGTATGAAATTCAGGACAACTGGGTACCTCGTACGAATGGTGCGAAGTTAAGTGAGTACCCTCACGACCTGGTTGGTCAGGTCAAGATTTACCTCATCTCTCCGCCGCCCAGTCCGCGGAATCCGCAAGTGTGCCCGCACGATTCTTCAGTGCACCTGGTGCAGTGGTCGTGTAAGGGTGTGTATGCACAAGTTCCCAGATTGGATGGCTTACGAGTGACACCTGAAACTTGTAGTACTTATGGACATATGGGTGATCTTTTCACGATATGACTTTTTGGGGACGTCCTCAAATCCATAACGTATCTCAATTGCATCAAGAAAATTTAACCGTGATTGATACTTCGGATCTTGCTCCCGTGCCCAAGAGAAATGAAACAACTTTTGTATTTCAGCTTCTTAAAAACTATTTTTAGGATAAACTATAAAACCAATTCTTGGTAATTAATGGTTTGTGTAAGACTATTACGCCAATTTTATGTTGGCTCTGTTGCCGGCGAAGCGTGAGTAACATCCCTTACGTTAAATAGCCAAATTTTCCTTCCTCACGTTAATATAGCTTTTAACGCCCAAGAGTCAACAACATATTTTCCAGTTCAAAAACATGAAAATATTCGCATTACTTTAGTTCAGTGTGCAGTTATTCTGCTTAGGAAATACTGTTTAAAAGACCAGCTTAATTTTTTCACATTCCCGCAACAAGTTTCTTTTCATAAAGCCATTCTTAAGAAATTTTGCTGTATGACCTAACTCGCATCTCATGCGTAACTTTATTTCTATACCTAACTGTTATTCTATCTCGTTGTTGAGATGGATAGGAATAGTATGTTAGTGGGCCCTGCACAACACTTCAAAGCTACAACCGAGTAAATTATTTCATGCAGAGTTTTTGGTTTGCAGCGATTTGAATAGTGATCGAAAACGTCTCGGCGGAAACACATGCGAATGTAAATACTCCAGTATTGCTGGTTGTGAAAGCTGTTGGACGTGAATACAACGTACACATAGTGGATACAACGTACACATAGTGGATACAACGTACACATAGTGAATTCAACGTACACATAGTGGTGACAACTCACGCATGGTGGAGACAACTTACGCTTGGTGGAGACAACTCACGCTTGGTGGAGACAACTCACGCTTGGTGGAGACAACTCACGCTGGGTGGAGACAACTCACGCTGGGTGGAGACAACTCACGCATGGTGGAGACAACTCACGCATGGTGGAGACAACTCACGCATGGTGGAGACAACTCACGCATGGCGGAGACAACTCACGCATAGAGCATACCATTGAGTGCCGTGCAGCTACGTACGCTGTGGCTGTTGCCAACTTTTTGAAGGTTAAAGAAGTTACCGTTAGTGATCTGAAAAAAGAAATTTCGTGCTGCTGAAGTGTGCAAAACCGTCATCATTATCAGCAGCAGATGCTGAAACAAATAGTGACTGTCATGGTTTATGAATGTAAACAGTGTCGTGTAGGTTATACCTGGTGTGGGTGTTACCAAGCGTCGATGGTTGACTGACGATTGTAGTGAATATTTTTGGAAGTAATGAGTGTTGCGCGACTGCTGTTCTAGTGCTGGTAAACAAGCGAATGCTCGTGTCGGGTCCAGGAAAATAAAAATCACATGATACGACAAGTTCTTTGACGCTCCTATTTATCATCAAGTATTTCTCTCTTAATCGCTCAGCTCACTCGTTTTGCGGATGGAGTTTAACCAAGCTTTGGAGGTGAAACAACTCACAAAGATCTCATATGGGCTATGTTGTAGCCAGGAAGTACATCTGCTTGGTCCAAGATTTTGTGTTTTGAGTTCGTGTGCCGTGAGGAGGTGAAGCAACTTTGTGTAGACCGCGTATTGTGAATACAGCAGGCAACCAGCGAGCCAGAGCCGTTAGAGAGTCCATTCATCCCCACTCACAGTACGACTCGTCCGACAGCTTTTCCCCGGACACTGCCCTGTGAGGAAGCTCTGCTGTTGACCTCAGCACGCTTGCCTCCTCTTGTGCCCCCTCCCACCAAATACACCCTGTAATACTCCCCTACCAGCTCGGCCATAACCCTCCGCGTTATTCGTGACGTTCAAAAATCTGTGCACCTTGGCATCATACGCTTCTTCTACACATACGTTTCTGCTGCCATTCTGCCTGATATTCTTCCAATCTTTGCTCCTCCGTCTGCTATGAATTAACTCCTTGTTCTTGATTCTCATTCCTTATTCCGTTATTTCCACCCCTTCCTGTCCTGCCTCCTCCCTTTCTCGATACGTATCTTCCCCTCCCTTCCTCTGGTCCTCCTTATTCGGCTCCCAGTTCTCCCCAAGTCCCTCATTTCTTGCCTTTGAAGTCCTCCCCGTGATGTGGAGGTCGGTCAACACGACGACGGTGTCCAAGAATGAGTCTGTGGTGCAGTGTTTCTCATTTCCTGCGCTCGGTTACAACTTCAGTGTTACATATCTTACTTGAGCGTAGACCGGGTGCGGCATGCCCAGCCAATCGATAAGATCTCTTGTAAGCGTTAAGAACACAGAACTCCTGACTTCCCAATTTGTACATGCGTTTCAGTATCAGTGTCTTCCAATTTGTTGTACCTATTGGGTGCTAACTTTTATCCGTTTCTGTGAAGCCAGTGAACAGATTCCAGTCCAACGGCGTGAATGAGCTGGGTAGGGATAGTAGGTGTACCTCCCCAACCCCAACTCCGCACCTTTGAACCAAAGTGTAGGTGCAAATTTTCCCCGTACCACTTGTCCTCCCTCTACCACTTATCCACCGTCAGTCACATCTCCGCCTCACTTCACCCTCAGACACTTTTCTTCCCTCAGACACTTGTTTCCTCAGACACTTCTCCCTAAGTCTCTTCTCCTCCCCCAACCATTCCTTCTCCCCCTGTCACTTTTCCCTCCCTCTATCACTTCTCCCGCGCTCCACTTAAGGGAGTGTGGAACCAAACTGAGAAAGACCTAACGGGCGGTTCAAGCCATCGTTAAAATACCTCAATTTTTTGAGCATGGCTGCGAACACCCTGCTCGGATTCGCCCTCTCCGTCGCGTTGGTCTGGTGCAGCAGCTCCGTCTCAGCTAACCACCTAGGTGAGTACCTGTTGTATTGCACTGAGGTGGTATTCAAGGTACAGTGGTACCTCGACATACGAATGTCCTAACTTACGAATTATTTAACATAAGAATGGTCATTTGGTTTAGATTTCCGCCCAACATACAAATGTTTTATGGTTCAGATTTTCATGGGTGGAAATCCGAACCAAATGACTATTCGTATGTTAAATAATTCGAAAGTTAGGACATTCGTATGTCAGGTACCACTGCATTGTGATTCCCTCGATTAATATTCGTTGCAAGGTATTTGACTGATGTAGTCTTGATATCGTAACTCACAGACATATTCGGGGTGTTGCAATTGACTTCAGTACGGCCGAACGAATCTTTCTTTTCTGCAGTGTCTACCTTTTGCGTTTTGGACAGATTGGAACTGTAACTGAAGCGGCAACTGAAAACAGTAATCCTAGTTCTTCTTTCGATTTATGGTTCTTAGATATTCATTGTTAATCCAACAAAGCGAGATCGAGGCTTAAATATCCTAGTATTTCTCACACTGTTTTTGATCCTGGCTCATCCTGTTTATTTCTAGCTATTCTTCTTACGACTCCTGATGCAATTGCTTCTTGAAAGGCAGTAGTCTAACGGACTCTCAACAGATAGCCGAAACAACCTCAATAAAGTGCGCCTTGAAATTTAAGCTTCCTAAAGAAAAGATTTTATGCAAATTCTTAATTAGTTCGAAGCGTAGGGTCGTTTTGGCCAATAATTTGGCCCGCCACCCGACCTTTGGTCTTTATTTAAACTTCCTACCTATTTTAAGAAGAGAATTTTTTCTTCGAACGAGACTTCTTGTTTGAGAAATGATACTGTCTTAATTGCGAGAGTGCTAGAATCTTTTTAAATATCTCAAGCTTATGTGATTTATTTTTCGATGAGACTATTTCATTGAATTTTTCTCGCATCTTTACTTCTTTGTATCTTTACTGACAGAGATAATAAGTACATTTCGCTGTGTTTCGACAACACACATCAGGGGTCGTTAACTGAAAGTGCCTTTAGGTGTGATATTTAACCCTTTAGCGACCAATTTCTTTTTCGAGTTTCTACGTCTAAGCTCACAAAGACCGTCTGTGCACTGATGCAATGAAGCACGCTGAGAGCCAGGCAGCCAAAAGAACGACGCTGTAACATGCCGCCGCGTTCAAACCTAGTAGCAACCTCATATTGCTCACTGTTTAATTATTAGAACAATAATTCTCCCAAAGACCGTGAAAGAGGACCGTATGGTCTTTTTCGTCGCTAAAGGGTTGAGTTGTGAATAAATATGCGGACTTGCAAAATCATTAGTTTTGCTCTGATTTTTGCAACTCCTTTTCTGTGGCCAGCCCAGTAGCTTTAAAAATACTTTGTCATATCATAATTTATATTTAGTCTAACATTAGTTGGTCTTTCATCTTAATTAACCGGGCCTGAAAAGTGGTTAGTCATATTTCTATTTCACATATCATTGAATTTATGTACGGTTGATTGATAATATGTGAAAATGTATAATTTTCGTATAATTACCTGGTAGGAATTGCCTGATAAAGCATGAGGTTACTCATTGGTGCAACGTCTGGCCTGCTTAACGTTGAGAAATCCCATTGAATGCGTTGTCTTTAATTCATTTAGTATTTTTGTGACCATTAAAAGCAGCTACATGGAACTCTCAATACCAGTCTTCTATCGCTACCAACTTTAATTCTCAAGTTCTTGTTCTGTTGTGGATCTTGTTAATGCATTTGCATGTGTGTCACTGCTACAATAATGAAAGAATATTTTCTATACTCACGACAAAAAGTCGGAGTACGTGACTTGTTGTTGCCAAAAAATGCGCTGAGAGCATGATAACAAAATTGTGATTTATCGATGTCACCAAAATTGTGTAGCGTAACCTATTTTTTCTCAGCATTAATCTGTGCTGAACTAGGTTCTGTTCACACTCTTCGAAAAGTTGAGATACTCTTAGCTTAAGATCTGTTCCCACAGATTCCATGGCTGTAATATAAAACTGATCATTTAAAAAAGTAATCTTCTAATTTCTTTATCTAGTGCGCAGTGTTTGCAATTTAAAATTGATTAGGTTTAATGTCTCGAAGGTAATGCTTTAAATCGTGTTATTTATTGAGCATTTTGAGTACCTTGGGTTCAGTGATAGAGACCAGTCCAACGAAGAAAAAATAGAAAACTTCTAGAAAATTTAATCATTAAATAATAATATTTAGTTATATCATTCCACGTAAAGGTTTTCGTATCATTTCAAGCTTAGAACCTCATTAACGAGATCAATAGGAGCTACATATTTGATTTTTCTTTCTTCTTCGTGGCGCTGTTGTACTATTTTACTGTCCTAGTCATTTGACAAGGAACAAAATTAAGACCAGAGATTATATGAACGGGAATAGTGTCAGTGATATGTTACCCAGAAATATTTCATATTTTACGGTACATTCTGACTTGCAAATAAAAGACGTCGTGCCATTGTCCGAGCCCTTGTGGGTTGTTCACTCTGATCCGCTACTAGTGACGCAGGCAGATCGTAAATTTGTGATAATTTTCACACTATTTTTGAACGTTTGCGTCTGTACACTTCAGAATATTGTGATCGGTGTACGCCAGCATGTGTCCACTGAGGTTGAGATAGGTCAGGCCGAGGTTAGACGCTGCATGCAGCATCTCACTGCTTATGATTGCTGGCAGGCTGTCTGAACATTTGTCACTGTCAAAGACGACTTGCAAATCTGGCGAAGATTTCTTCCGCGTACTCATAGTAGCAGGGAACCTCACATTCCGCGGTATGCTTGGATTGTGCAACTAAGCGTGTCGTGAAGGTCAAGTACATGGCGGTCCACTTTTTGGTTCGAGAGAGGTCAATGCACTCTTTACGATGTAACGGATTTTTTTAATAAAATGCCTTGATAGTGACGTCGTAGGGCACGAGGAGAACGACTCATAGTTTTTTGTCAGAAGGAAATTTTGAAAAGAATTCATGGTTTTATACCAACATAATTTACTGGTTTGTGGTGCGATTATTATTATATTCTTGGTAAAGAATATAATAATAAAAATTGCATATCGTACTTTCTGATGACAATAACTGATGACTCTAAATCTTGTCCTGTAAAAGGCTGCCTGCCTTGGCACAAACAGCTTAGTAATTAAGATCACTTATAAGTAGGTGTATTCGTTTTGTAGGTGCAAGGATGGAAAGACAGATACCGAGGAAAATATGAGTGTTCCAAAAAATATGTACATTTTCAAAAGGCTGTGGTTAGAATACTACTGGTGCTAGGAGCCTGGGACAGGTCTCATTCAAAAAAAGCAAAGTTTAAAGTTTTATTTGTGTTTAGAATACGTCGTTACCCACCTTATGTACACCAGTAGTATTCAAACTACAGCATTTTAAAAATGTATACATTTTTGGGACATCTTGTACGTGTTACAAGCAGTAAGCTGTAGAGAAAATAGCGCAGGTTCCTTGTAAAAGCTGTTTATCCCTCGTGCTACTGATCATATGCAGAATTCAATAATTTTATTTCAGAGATCGGTGCCAGATCAAATTCTCGTGAACTTCATACTTCTATTGGCTTACAATTTAAGATTGTTTTGAGTGGCGGAAGCTTCGATTTCTTGGGAAAAAAATTATGAAGAAAATAAGGTGACATTGACAACAAACACTTTTATTGAATACTAGTGCAATGTGTACCAGAAAGATTCAGGATCTATGAAGTAAAATACATGTTTCATTTTTAACCGTGGTATTATCAAAATCTGAATATTTTTTCATGAATATATACTGAACTTCCATTTTCTTTTTTATCTACCAATAACAGGGCCGAGTGGGAGAAAAAAGCCAATAACGGAAAAAATTGCGTGTTTTATAGTGATCCGGTGCCCTTGGTACCGACAATACAATGTTTTGCATTGTCTAGTGCAGGGGTCACCAAACTTTTTTCACAGTGGGCCGGATAACTGAAAGAATGACGAGCGCGGGCCGCATAATCATTCTGTTCAATACTTGCAAGCCAGAACGAAAGCTCTGGGAAAAAAGACGAAAAACTAAGTTAAAAAAAGACGTTAGTTCAACGTCGACGGGCCTGGTGAACTGACGTCGCGGGCCGGATTCGGCCCGCGGGCCGTAGTTTGGTGACCCCTGGTCTAGTGCAATGTGTACCCGTTAGCTTTGCCATGCGAGCAGCATTGCTTCGTCTTGCCATTCCGCGTTGTTCGTCCGATAGTCTTCGGCGTCTTTCTTGCTGTCGAAGTCTTGCTGCTTCTCTCTTACTGTTGGACACGTTTCTATCCATGTTGGCCTTTTTTGCCGGGATTTTATTCTGAAATATCCTCTATTATCTCTTTGAAGCTTTTCAAGAAAATCACAATTCCGAAAACAACTCAATTTCCAAAATCTTTGGCCTTATACTAAATGGTAGCCAGGTTACTGATCAAACTAATTTAAAACATTTCCTTTCGCATTATTAATTAAAAATATCAAAGCATCATGATGAATTTCAACAGAAAAAGATCCAAAGAAAATTTCTATTTGTAAAAATAAACCGATTGTGAATTCTTGATACCGTAATGCAAGTGAAAGAGAATTGAATTGCCACAGAAAAATAATGTAATAGAATGATTTTTTGTATTTTTTAAGCTTTTCATCATAAGTTTTACGATTTAAAATTCATAAATGCATTTCTATTAAAAATCTTGTGTGGAATATCACAATAGTTTCCCCCAAATCAGAGAAGCTGTTATAGTGTATTAGAGCATAGTATATTTTGCCTATGAATTGAATTTCCCACTCCCGCCTCCGTCGTTCCATGAGTGATGCGTCAACGTCAATCTGAACCTGCATCAAACATAGAATAAATAAACCAATAGCAGCATGAAAAAATTTGTTGGTGCTAAAAAGTTTATGAATATTTAATAAATTACGATTTAGGTCAATATCGTTCAGATGAGCTTTCTCATAAAAAATTTGTCATTCGTTTTTTTTGGTGTCAAACTGTATCAACGATTTTAGAGGCTCCCAGAGAAAAGGAATCGAAATGGCTTAATTTCGGCCATTTTGGAGGTGATGGCTTGAGGTCTGTATTTTAGGCATAATTTATCATAAACTCGAGTTCCAAATCATCTACAAATGCTATGAGCACGAAAAGTGATTCCATCGGTTCATCTCTTTTCATTATCACATTGTTGAGCTTTATAGATCATGCTTCAGCCTACAAACTTCCGTAAAATACTTTTGTTTATTCTCAAGTATTTAAATTAGATTAAAGTAACTAGTTTGTAGTGTCACTATTTTGTGTAGTACTGAAGCAGTTGAGAGACTGCTCTTATTCATCGTCGGCATCCTTTCGACTTGGGATGGGGAGGAAGTTAACGTTATGTAGGATGGACTAGAAAATGTCCCTGCTTATATTGCTGTCGGGTACCAATCGCGCACAAGCAACGTAAGATGGAAGGACGAAGATTTATAATCACACTCGGTTATCCACCTTCACACTCAGGCACCCAGTACCTTTTTTTGACTAGAAAAAGTGGCCGTTTTGCTGGGTAATACCCTTTTACTTGATAGTCTAGAAAGTCTTTCACATTATCAAAATAATTAGAATCGTTACTGTTTATATTTTTGTGTATTGTGTTAACGTTGTTTTCATATGAGGTGTTATTAAAGTTGCAGTAAATTTAGGGACAAAGATGGATTTTCATGTAGTTTGGTCAATTACAGATGTTTTCTTTTCTTTCTGTAGTTGTGATTACAGTAGACATCAAATCAGTACCTTCGAATGCTCAAGGATTTCTTATCCAGCATTGGTCAAGACGATTTTTGAATGCGTTCACAGTGTCAGCTGAAACGATATTTTCAAGCAGCTGGATGCAAATTCTAACAATTTTATTTTAAAAAAACCAAGAACGTCAAGGGTTTTGAAATTTTTAATATCATTGAAACTAATATTTCGTCGTAAGGTAGCAGTTTCACTTCGTCGGACTTAGCGCTTTATAGAGCAGTAATATTTTTTTTTTTACTTCTAGTGAAAGTCTTTTGCTACGAAACCAAGAATTCTGGTTGCATTTGTTACACTTTTCTTCACTTGCCCATCTTAGATCTTAGTGATGGTGATACCAAGATCTCTTTGTTGCTCCGTTGCTTAATGAAGTGTGTCGTTCATTGTATGGACGTTGAAAGCACTTGATACTAGTACCAATGTTCATTACTGAATGTTCCTCAATGTTACAGCTCATTTGCCATGTTTCGGTTCCCTTAAGTTGTCCGTTGAGGTCTATTTGAATAGTTACTGTCTTGCGCATTGAACGCTCGGATTGTTTTGTGTTGTCTGCAGACTTAAGTTTATTGCTGATTCCGAGATCAAAGTCGTTGATGTATGTAAATGAGGAAAAGGAACGGTAATGTAGCTCTCACTTGAAGGTCTTTTAATAACAGATGTGTCTAGTCACTAAATTCATCATAAATCGTCATTTTACATTGCGATAGGGTAGTCAGTTTCTTATCCATTGAGGGTAGTCGTGTTCTATATACTGGGCTCCTGTACACCTTGGGTATCTACTTTGATCACTAGCATTTCAAGGTTTGGCGAAAACTGTTTGAAAGTTTCTTCAAATAAGGTTTATGGCTTTAGTGCTGTTGTAAAGCGGTTGATTTCCCCAAAGAAATCAAGAGTGTTCATGAGGTTTCTCAAAATTCGTGTTGGGTGTCTTCAATCAAGTTTTGGGCTTGAAGGAGTTTCGTTGTTCGCACTTCGAGTAATCTATTCATTGCTTTACTGATAGCCAACGTCAGGCTGGTTGAGCGATAGTCATTGGGTACTTGTGTGTTCCCTTTTCGATAAAAACATTAACATAAAAGAATGCATTAACTCGTTCTCTACCCTACGGCACTGCTTCAGTTCTGAACGAGCGCTTGAAAATGTAAACTAATAGATTGCTTATAACTTTGGCTGCTTGCCAGAGTACTCGGGAACTAGGCTGTCGCTCCGGTCGATTCATATATCAGGTTGGTGCAAAAGTTGTTGCCCATTTTGAAGAGAAGAATTCAAAAATATCTAAATTGATATTATGTCTTTCTATTACTGATTTATAATATCATGAGCAATTTAAACCTCTTTCTTTCAGACTATTAATGAATCATTCATATTTTACTGCATTATTTGCACCCTTATTCAACCCAACTGAAAACATATCAGACATGCTTTACTCTGCGAGTTTCTTAGAGGTTTCAGTACAAGTGCTGCAGCACAAAACGTTCAAAGTGCTGATGGAAATGATGATGTGAAGGAAAGAACTTGCAGATGGTGGTTTTCCCGTTTTCGTAAAGGAAATTCCAACTTGAAAGACGAGGCTAGAGGTGGTCGCCCAAAAAAAGCTTGATTTGGAGTTGTTGGAAGCCGCTGTTACTGAAAATTCGACAGTAACCTCGAGGGAACTGGCTAACCAATTTGATGTAACCCATAAAACCGTGGTACGCCAACTGAAACAAATAGGGAAAGGTTTCAGTATTCGGAAAATGGGTTCCGCACGAACTGTCTCCTGAGAACCTGTGCCAACGTGTTTCTTGTTGCGAATCTTTGCTTTGATTGCAACTTGATTGCCCCATCCAGCATATTTTCCCGACCTCGCCCCTTCTGATTATCACTTATTTCGAGGATTACAGAATCATTTAAATGGCCTTAGGTTGACATCACAGGAAGAGATTAAAAATGAGTTAGATTCATATTTCGCATCAAAACCTAAAGAATTTTACAAACGAGGCATATATAAACTCGTTGACAGATGGTATCAGGTCATAGAAGCCCAAGGATTTTATTTTTATGAATAAATTTTTCAAAAATAACTATTTTTTCATTCTCAAAATTGAGCTTACAAATCGGCAAAAACTTTTGCACTAACCTGATACTTTGAAGGGACTGAATGCTTCCCTACCTAATGCTTCAACTGCAATTTTGTTACTTGGGTATTTTATCGTTCAAATTTAAGGCTCTTGAGGTCAGACTGTGTTCTTGACCACGGAATTCTGCTAAGTTTTCTTCAAGTCTTCGTTTAGAATGTTGTCTGAAATTTATGAGTTGTCTACTTTTTTGTGATAATTAATGAGAGTTATTGGTTGGCTGCAATCGCTTTAGTGGGACATGATTTTCGGTGAGTGTTGGAATTTTCTCCATTAATACCATGCATATGTGGTTGTTTTATACATTTGTTTATTATGTATGAGAAATGTACTAGTCGCGTATGGGAGAATCGTACTTTGTATTGCGTACATTCGTATATTACTCGGCGAGTAGTTATACGTTGTACTATTTATCAAATCGTTTGAACCTCATTTGGATGACTGCCCCTCGCTCGTACCTGCTTTGTTGAACCCCTGTATGCTGTCTAGTCAGCCAGCCAACCAGCCAGTCAGCCAGCCTTCCAGCTTTTGAGCTCGTGGACAGCGGTGATAAAATCAGTGAAGCAGGATGCAATCAAGCTGTGTTGAGGCCTGCGGTCGTGCACTTCTATTCCATCAAGACGCTCCCTAACTCTAAGGCGTGGCATTCACATATAAATAGTGGACTCGGAAAATTTTGAGGTCTTGGCACCTCAAAACTGTACTGACTGAAGTGCGTAAGAAGCCTTTGTTTTGATGTTAATATTTTTTTAAGAGATTGAAAATATTTATTGAGTCTGCCGCGGTTTTGATTCATTTTGTTTGTCACAATCAGTTGTATTTTCGATACCTGTTTTGTGTATTTTTTGTAAGTGTGGGGGAATAAATAATTTAAACCGTTTTCCCCCTTCCCCACTTCTAGTACAGCATGGAGGCTTCGAGCCCATGACCCGCATCCACCTCCCCACCAACCTCAACCCTCAGCGGTATATAAAGAAAACGTTTTTCGCTGACCACCCGCTTACGCCTTACTCGCGCTTTGTGTGAGTGGAGAAGTTCAAAGCTCGGGAGAATTCGTCACTGTGGGTTACTTACGAAATCTAAGATACCAAAAATATTTTGTTTCACGATGGCATCATAGATTAGTGTGTTCTGTTTGTCTGCCCTAGGCACGAACGAAAATCCTTCATCAGTTCTGGTGTGAAATCCATTGAAGCACTGACCAGTATTGTAAAAGATATGACTGCCTTTAAAATTACTTTCAGAAGTTTCTTCGCCGATGCTAAAATGAAGAGAAAACCAAGGATTAACGTTGTATCAATGTGTTTCAAATTTTCATGTCATTCGATCTTGATAGAAATAAATGCATTTACCTGGACATGCCAGTCGTTAAGAAAAACACAAACACGATGAATTTTCCCAATAACACTTTTCAAAAGAAGTACTGGCTGTCAGTAACGAAGTATTTCTTTGCACTACATGGTAACGTTGATAGTTAAATGTTTGCTCATCAGTTAGCATTATGAAGCTTTCTATAGAGAAGCGCTTCGATGGAAGTCCATCATCGTCCCTTATCGACTGACTGATGTTAATTTCTGCACATTTTGTTTTCATTCCTTACAAATTTTTCGCGTACGCTTAGCAAACATTACCCTTGCTTATTGATTCGTTTGTTTAATACCGTTCTCGGTATACGAGTATAAATCTTGATCAAATTAGAAACTAATAGGGAAATTTTCAAGGGAATGATGCATAGCCTAACTCTCTTTCCAAAGTCTTGGAAGTGTTCCTGCCTTCTCAAGCTCCCACGGTGCTCTACGTTGCGAGAACTACGGACATAAATTTCTTTCTTCCGCATGACTTAAAGCTCATTATGTTTTGATGTCTTGGCTGTTCAACAGAAAAATATAAATCTTCAGTTTTTTTTTCTAGTGAGACTTACCGATAAATATTTAATAGTAACGAATAGTTTATGAGAATCGGCGTGCACTAATTTTTTCGTCGGCACAAGTGACTGTTTGTGTCTAACACCATTTATTTCATTCCATTCCTTGAATAATTTTTTATATAACTGTTGAGAAAAATAACGATATTAAGTGTACGCAAAGACGAAGTCTTTTTTATTCTATTTACTTACATTCATTTTAAACAGCGCAATTACGGGAACGATATGCGATATTTTTATGCAGATTAGCTTTACTAATTTTCATCAATTGCTTTTAATGTTTTTTAGCATTTAATAGATTTACAAACTGGCATTTTCAGTTGTGAACAGTTCCCTTTAAAAAAATGTCTCATCTTTCCTATTTTACCCATTTCATTCATTGGCAAATAAAAATTTCAAATGTAATTATTATAAAAAGACATGACTTGAATATGAAGCGTACGTTAGCTACTCATACTTGTACAATTCACCAAGGTAATTTTATGCAAAAGGCAGTTATCAAATCTACTTTAATCTCAAATTTGTCTAAAATATAAGATTTTTTCGGACTTATAACAAATTCATCCGAATAATTATCTTTTCATTGCTTCATTCTCATATTCTATCCTACCTTTAATCATTCGAAATTCATTAATATATGCATTTCTCCTACAGTTAACTGCTTATAATACGAATTCTAGATACTTTTTACCGAACAGGAGCGAGTTTGAAATAATATGAAACAAATATTCTCTCTACGTCGGCTAAGAAAACTTTTGGGTGATAAAAATCGTCTTGAACGAACAGCGGATGTCGGAATTGAGCTCAAGTTTGACAATCGCTTCCAGACTCCAGACCAACTCTGTGCTCCTGGAAACTCTGTGGTGCTCAAATATTTTTGACATAAGTTCTATCCTCCTTCAATAATTAGTTCGGTGGTCAGCTTTACTGCAAGCGATGATGCCTTATTTGTGGTATTTTTACTCTGGGATACAATGGGCCTCTGTTGTACGATAAGGGTACATTTTACTATTGTTTTGAACAATGCCCAGTCGTTGGTTTCAACGAGTAGTGATCACTATTTTCTTCACCTTATGTGTCCAACGTCCGGTGCAGACTCCCAAATACTGTCACGTAGCTATGCGTTTGGTTTAAAACAATGGGAACTAAAGTAATATGTTTTTTCCAAAACAAAAACTGCAAGCAAAGTTTCTTAAAATATTAAACTACATAGTCACTCGTAGTTTACTGTTCTGTATTGTTCAGTGCGCAATGTGCTAAGTTTTTAAATAGTTGTCTAGTCATGTACATGAATGAAAATTCCAAGCATCTACTGAATATTAGATTCCTGACCAATTTTTTGAAGCACAAAGGGATTTTTCAGACCAGAGGCCAAATTTTGAAATGGAACTTTAACACGTTGACTCCGAAGTGGTACATATGTGTACTACTTAGGTTAGGTTCTGTAATTTTTTCAGATCCTTCTAGTGACTATGCGTACAAAGTGAAGCTTTACACCAATCAGGCAATCGGAGGCAACGTGTTAAGTATAGAGAACGAACTGCCTCTTCATGCCCGATGCGAAATTTTGTCTCGGCAGTGAGTGGTTGGCTCTTCGTCCCTCCAATTTGAAAGTCTAAAGAAGGTTTCAGAAGCGAACTAGTTAGTTACCCACGTCCTTGAGTATGAGATTAAGGTTTTGAATTTATCATTTTGTGCGTTCTAGCAGTATAACCAAACTTTGCAGCTATGATTTCCAATTTCTCTTGTAACGACTTTCTGTGGCTCGATTCTCGCTTGCGTTTGCCACTGTAGTTCCTTGACGCTGCCGATTTCATCGCACATTCTAACCATGCATGCTCGTGTCTATATAAAAAGCGTGTTCCTCGATCTTATAGCCGAGACCCTGCTATCAAATTGGCTATTGGGGCTGCAGTTGGGCGACAACTTGGGCTCTTAGGCGAGTTTCCGATCCTCAGAACGTTGATGGGATTGAATGTAGCCCCTGCTCACCCCTGCCAACTCTGCTGCAGCTCCCAACTCTGCTGCAGCTCCCCTCCAACTCTGCTGCAGCTCTCCTCCAACTCTGCTGCAGCTCCCCTCCAACTCTGCTGCTGCTCCCCTCCAACTCTGCTGCTGCTCCCCTCCAACTCTGCTGCAGCTCCCCTCCAACTCTGCTGCAGCTCCCCTCCAACTCTGCAGCAGCTCCCCGACTGGGAATATTTGACAGACCGTACGAGGGCAATTTGCTCCCAGTCAACCGTGCAGATGCTTTCAACTTGGTTTCTCGGTTTCGGCTTTGAACGTTTAAGAATAAGTTCCTTTTAAATTCTCAGTGTTCATTTTCACAACTTTATGAAGCTGTAGGTTCTTTTCCTTGAGAATCTGAGGTTCATATCGGCGTGCTCATAACGTGGTTGACTTACTGAATAGCGCCACGTGGCACTCGAATTCTTGCTACATCAATGACAGCTGATGTTCGTGTTTTCATCGCGATGTTCTCAAATGATGTGTAGTGTTTCACAATTACCACTTGCTACACTTTATATGGCCAGTATTGTCAGTGGATTTATAAAAAGTGAGGAAATAGAGGAAATTGACTTCTTGATCATCTCACGTTCAAGGTTGAAAAAGTCTAAATACACTATGTACGTTGTTCAACCATTATACTCATATCCCAACATTTTGTGTTCGATGAAATGTTGAAACATAAGATTTACATGTTCAAATCTCATATTATTAACACTATGTCTCTAATGATCATTAACTTTCTGCGTGTGTCAATTCAATATTATTTTAAAATTTCAGTTTTCAACAAACTGTGTACAATTTCTGAAGACTTATTAGTATACCGTAAACATTGCTTATATAATAATTCAGACAATCAACTGTTTCGCCTACTTAAGACTGCCAAAAATTCACTGATGTTTGTTTCAAAATTCTGGGTTAAAATTTTTGCCATATAAATACAGTGAGCAACAATATTCTCAGAAATATTAGGTTGTTACAAAAATAATGACTGCTCGAAGGTCTGGAAAGCTTCTGAAATCGGCCATTATTTTTGTAACAACCTAATAAAAACAGAACTTCAATGAGAATATTTTTGTTCTATTTTATTCACTCGGCGTTGCCCTCTCTTGTGTGTACTGAAATGTTATTTCCGTCATGAACTGTGTGGAAAAAGTCGAGTGCATTGTGTCTCTTGAAGGCGTAATCGTTGGTCGTACTAGCCCCCAGTTTAGTTTTCCAGTTTCGTGCAGTGAAGCATTGGCAACTACAAGGAGAGCTAAATTGTGACTTTAGCAGCATATTTCGGTATATTTTCTGCTGTAATATTGGCAGTTTGTTTGTCAATTTTCAGTTACAGTATAGGCAGTTTATTTCTGTCTATTTTCAGTTATAGTATGGGCAGTTTATTTTCGCCAATTTTCATTTGAAATATTAACAGTATATTTCTGTTAACTTGCAGTTATTATGTTGGCAGTATGCAGGTTATGCAAAAAATGTGCGCCCATTTTAAATTAGCTGTGACTTTTTATATTAGATTACACAATGAAAACCAACATCATGTGAAAGAAATGAATTTTAGATTTTTTAGGTCTCTGAATGAACTGAAAGAAGTGTATCGTCATGTCTTAAATCAATTCTGAAATAGTGGGGTACGATATCCAAAATTTCGGTCGCAGAGTTCAAACCTACTGTGAATGAGAGAAAGGATACTTGAAATCATAAATGTATATTTTTAACTCTTAGGATCGTGTCAAGACATATATGTCCCAAAAGAGAACGAAACCCGGTACGAAAGGGTTAAATAAATTTTAAGCTAAAGCACATTAGAATAATTTTTATTTCAGCTCGTACTTTTAATACAAAGAGACTCACAATAATTTTAAAATGGGTATTTCCTTTTGCCAACACTGTAATTCTATTAACTTTTTATACGTCATGGTAGATTCTCACACATTTCTTCAGCTTCCCGGCCGCTGTCCCGTGTCCTCCAGCGAGGTATTCGTACGCTCAAAGACTGCAGATTAAACTTTTGTCGGCAGAATGACAGGACTAAACTTGTGCAGGACGTAATTTGAAGTTTACAGGCAAAGCTTCACGAGTTTTGTTGTTAGTCAAGCAACTCGAGCGCGCGAATCTTGGTGAATTTGTGCCGAATCTTGTTGATCATTTGGCAGTGGTGTAGTCCAGCCATACGTGTATGCCTGCTCCAGCCATACGTGTATGCCTGCTCCAGCCATACCTGTGTGCCTGCTCCAGCCAGCCATACCTGTGTGCCTGCTCCAGCCAGCCATACTTGTATTTCTGCTCCAGCCAGTCATACCTGTGTGCCTGCTCCAGCCAGTCATACCTGTATGCCTTCAGGCATCCAAATATTCAGGCTGATTAGCTGTACGCGACTTCGTAGGAGCTCAGCAACTTATTAAAAAATGTAACTTCCCTGAAAAAAAATTCTACAAACAGACGCGCACGGCAACAGTGTCAGTGTATACGCAGTTTCGGAGCGTAATGTGAATATTTTCATCTGCATGATCTATTGATGTGAATGTCCTAATCATAGACTTTACTCGTCACTTTTACTTCAAAATATTTGCTCAATATGATAATTAAATTCCCGCGTCTAGAAGCACATATTTTGTTTGAGTGCGTATTCAGCTGTTTTAACTTTCATAAATGAGAAACCTCTTTTTCCTTCCATATATAATTCTTTAGTTCTTTCGTTTAATTCTTTCTTCTTTTCCGGGCGTTTCTCGTAGTTCTCTGATGTTTTGTTTGATGTTGTCACCCAAAACGACTTCAGTCCCCCAATTAATTTTATACCTCATTCCGTGAACTTCATTAATAACAATTCACTTCAGTCCTATATTCTACATGTTTCGTTTAAAATTTACCGGAAATTGCACAACACGCCAGTAAAGATAAATGATAATTTACGTAATATTTCGTTCAATCAAATAATGGTTTGGTCTTTACAAAGTTAAATATATTAAGTGAACGCTGCACAACAGAACATGTAATGTTGACTATGTGCTCCTCCCGTCAAACGGAACTGAAACTGAATCACTATTTAGCTGTGCTTGTAACTCAGACGTTAATGCGATTTGATTTGTGCTTTCGACAAATTTGTATGCAAAATGTCACTTACTCTGAATGGTTGTTATTCAGTTTTTTTTTCAATATGCTACTCTGAATAAAATTAGGAAAACTTATGATGTTCGTGTTCCCTCGAAGACCAGTTTTGTGGACTAGAAATTTATCCTATAATTTATCTTATGTCCTAAGTTGAAGGACTTCAGATCCTCGGATCTTAGCCACAGCCGCCCACCATGGAGTCAGCAGCACTTGAGGCAGAAGTTTGTTGTGGGTTTAGTTTTATTTCGTCTTGTGGAGTAGGCATGGTTTTCTTTGATCATTTCCCCTTTCATGAGGGGGGCCTGCTAGTAGCATTCAAAATTGTTATATTTTTTCTACTGTTTGTGCTTGCTTCATTCTAAATTTTTTCTGTTTTCTTTCCTCTACAAGTTTATTCGCTATGAACTAACCGGTACTGAAACATCCTTCAAGCGACTTTTGTAGGAAAAACGTCGCTTAGCAACTTCTGAAGAAAAAATAGTTGCTGAAACAACTTCTCAGAAAAAACGTTCTTTAAGCAACTCCTCAGAAAAAACGTTCCTCAAGCAACTTCTCAGAAAAAACGTTGCTTAAGCAACTTCTCAGAAAAAACGTTGCTTAAGTAACTTTTTTAGAGAAGACGTTGCTGAAACGCCTTTGAAGGAAAAACGTTCCTTAACCAACTTCTAAGTGAGAAGCATCCCTTAACACATTCATTGCGGTTGCTTAGCCGGTGCAAATCTTTACTTTGTACATACAGTCACTAGAAAGCTTTGAAAAAATTACAGAACATAACCTGAGTGACCCACCGGTGGATCATACCGCAATGAATGTGTTAAGCAACTTCTGAGGAAAATCTACAGAGTGCGAATTCTGTTCGTTTTTTACTAAAACTCTTCATTTACGTTGGAATAAAGATAAAATGCATCATATGTAAAGGTATACTAAGTTGTCTCCTGAAACATAGGCAAGTTATAACCATTTGTCGACTTGAGTAGTTGCAGTTTATAGATTGCCCACCGTTTAAAAAAAGTCATAATCCTTATTTACTCTGCATTAATTTGTCATTGCATCAGCATTCATAATCGAAGCAAACTAGGTTTCAGCACTATTATTTGTTTCCTGTTATTTTATCAATTGAGTTACTAGCAATCACGCCATATCATTTTTCTAAAGTTCAGTTCTGGTTCTAACTTAGTACTATTTTTTAGGTATAACAAATTTCCGAATAATGTAAGGTGGGAAAATAATTGCAACTCTGAGTCATTCGCTGCATTAATTTTTTCGTATTCTTACCCCCCCCCCCATCATAAGCACATGTCAATTTTAATATTTTCCTCAATTCCTCATGCGTGTAGGAAACGGAGGAGGAGGAGGAGAAGGGGGCGTAAAACGCGTGTTGTCACCGAACTCCTTCACTAGTGCAGTCACTAATTGGACACTGAATATGCCTGCTTCTTCCTTCAATGTATTTTTGTTGGAGTTGTATGGTTGTGATGCTCTAAATACAGTACGCATAATCTTATTTAAAAAAATGAAAGCTGCCATTTAACTGTGCATAGAAACGGACTCGCATCTCTTTGAATCAGTTTAATTCAGTTAGCTACTGGTCGTGGTCTGCAGCAGGATATTTTCTTTTCAAACGAACACGCGGCATTTTGCAATGAATTCTCTAATATTCCATTTATTAATACGAGTAGAAGCTATCCTACGTGTATTTTGTTTATGAAAATCAATTTCAACTACAAACATTTTGTAACATATCTTTTTCAGAAATTATTCTCAGTGTGGGCACTTCAGTAGTAAGATTGCTCCTTTTTTATCTAAGTAATTTTTGTTGCAAATCGTTCTCGTATTTGCTTGTGTTTTCTACTTATTCGATCAGTAATTTCAGTGACCACGATGTAAACTGATTGCTTTTGACTGGCTTTCTTCTCGAACTTTCCTCTTACAGGCAAAAATTTGCAATTAAATTACATTTATGAGTTTACCTGACTTCCTGTAGTCCATAAAAGTGATGAGTTTCAGTTTGGTTTTGGATGTTGTTTGTTGTTAACTTTGCGTCAGTCTTTTAAAGTTATACAAAACAATCTTATTGATTTTCAATATGGAACAGCGACTACATCATGAGCTCTAATTCCTACTCATAAAAATTTTGAGGAAGAAACTCTAAAAAAACGAGTTTTATCCCCTGCACCGAGTCTTAATTAATTTGTTGTGGACCCTCGCTTGAAAAATCAATTAGTTACGTCTGATTAATGTATTCGAAACACTTGTTCTGTTCCTAAGTATAACATAAATGTTTTACTTCAAATCAACCCGTTCAATTTTCTATTATGAGTGGCACCTGATTATAGTCGTTCCGCATGATGTGTAAACGCATACACTTAGGTTGAAAATGTTAAACAAACTTTGAAAAAAAATTATTCATTGCTTCTACTAAATTATGGCAAGAATTACTTAGCTAAATTATAGTGAATAATGGCTTTCATCATGAGGAGTAGAGGAATGTTTAAAAAGTAATGGAAAATTATTGAAAAATTGTAGCAAAAAGACATCTAAGCTAAAAATGATTAAGAACCTTAGCAAAAATTGTGCATTTCAAATTTTGGAACATACCCTTTGTTTGAGACGACTGCATCCAATCGTTTCTCGTATTTAGAAGTTTGGTTTTCATACATTTAGACAGGAATTTTCTTACGTTCTTCTGTGCAAACTTTCACCAAATCATAGAATTTTTTCGACTGTCTTTGGTGTACTTTAATATTGAACTTTCTTCACAAATTTTCAATTGGATTTAGGTCAGGCTGCGCTACTGTAACATCTTCCCTTCATGGTAGATAAACCATTTCGTTGTTGCTTCAGCGGCGTTCTTCACGTCGTGGTCCTGCGAAAATTTCCAATTTTCTCCTAGCGGCAGCTTATTTGCATAATTTTTAATTATGCAAAATAAAATATTTGCATAGAATATCCCGATACATCTCTCCATTCATGCGTTCCTTGATAATATGAAGACGGCCTGTACTTTGGACAAGAAGCATGCCCAAAACAATAGATTGCCTCTGCCAAATTTACCGGTATGGATAGTTTTCTTCGAATTGTTTCTTCCTCCATGCATGGTGCCTGCAATTGTGGTTCAAAAATTTTATTTTCCTTTCATCAGAGCAAAGAATATTGTTCCACCAGCTTGCTGGTTTTTAATGAATACTTTTTGTCAAGGGAAGTTATGCATCCATGTGGCGATTTAATGAAAGAGGGTTTGAAGACAAAAAACAGTTTTTCCAAGTGCTTTGTTCTGTTACTAGTCCTATTCTTGGAGTTCGATCAGCTTCAGAAACACAGCAGAATATTCTGTGATGGAACTCCTGATGACGGGAATCTTTCCGAAAATTGGACTCCTAAATAAAGGAAATAATTTAAACTACGAACTACTACTGCACCATCTACTGAGCTCCTTAGAGACGAAGGGCGAACTTCTTAACTCGTAATGAAGATCAAAATGAACAAATGAATGTACATTAAAATTAAAAGTAGATCGAGGGATGGGTAATTAAATAAAATAGACACTGTTAGTGCACAATGTTAGCATTTTTAAGACTTCCTATCATATTGTAACCTCGAAAAGAGTAAGCTTGTTAACCGTAATAAATCTTGTTAACCGTAATAAATCTTGTCAACTCGTCTGTACAAGGACAAATCAGAAAGCAGTATTAAATCATGATGATTCAGGCGTGACATTAATGCATTAGTTATTGTATTCAATTTGATAAGAAAATTAAGCTTTTCAATATTAGTCAATGACACTATTTTTTACGATTACTATCGTATCACATTCATTAAAATACATGCACATGCATGTTTGTAGGTGTTTATATACAGGGTGTCTCAAAAAAATGTACTCACCCTTTAACCGTTGCTAACATGCTGTCTTCTTTGTGTTGCAGGTGTGAGGTTCGAACCTTTGCGAACATGATTAAATGTGATTAAAGAATCATGTTCGCAAAGGTTCGAACCTCACACCTGCAACACAAAGAAGACAGCATGTTAGCAATGGTTAAAGGGTGAGTACATTTTTTTGAGACACCCTGTATATTTACCTTTCGCAATAAAACAATTTGATGATTGTGTTCTCATTTCGTTTTCAATATTCATTATACTGAACAAAATATTACATCGAATTTTAATTATAATATCAAATATGCTATATGAAACCCTTCAAAAAAAGCCAGTAATAATAAAAATGAAAAATTCAGTTAGAGAATGTCTTCTATAGAATGGCAGGTAATTAATAATTTAAAATCGGAATTCTTTGTCAGGAACGGAAAACTGTTTGGTTCGTTGTTTAAAGGTTCTTCTGTAATTTTGGCCTTACTTCAGATTGATTGGGAGGAATTTTTGGGGGCACCACTACGCGGGAAGTTGACTGTAGAATAATGCTACTTCCATTTCCTAATTATTGAATCAATTGTTGTGAGATACACTTTAAATTGCTTGACAATTGCCCTAAGTCTTCACCATCATCATGGATAATTTCTGTCCCTCATACCATACAAACTGACAAACTGACATACCATACCAACTGACAAATTAACTCAATATTTTGCTCGTTCTTCACATAAGCAGGATGTGGAATCGAAATTGAAACTTGAACCTTGATCTGATGGATGTAGGATATCATACCTATAATCAGGGGTCCAGTCATATTTCAATGTTTTTGAACGTTAAAAAGTCTATTTTTGGAAGTTCAATCCTTCAAACCCAACTCCTGAATATTTGAAAAATCCGATTCTTACTGGGTGGCAGTAATTTTCACCCGACTCTGATTTCACAGCCCTATCCACGATGTAAATTCAGAAACTGTCTCCAACTGGCAGCTTTCATTTGAAAACGCAGTTGCTCTTGTGTATAATGCTTACACTAATATAATTCACTTCTACTATACTGTGAGCTTATCTGACTTGGAGTACCCCTCGTTACCTGGCCGTGGTGTGTGTGTTGTTCGATGTTACCACCATCGTCCGTTGTCGTAAGCTGCTGATACTTCCAACTGCTTGCAAGTTTTTCAAGTAGCAACATGCAGTAAAGCTGAGCGGGATTGTACAAGATGAGCCGGAATTTTGAGGAGATTTGCAAGACGATGAGGCGATGTGTCTGGCTCGACTACCCATGCTTCCTTGCTAACGAGGTCTTAGAAACTTTGATGCATTTTTAGCCTTACTTGGGTTACGATTATGTCGGAAAGAGAACCTATTATTCCGTCGACCTGCTATGATGGCGGACCTCCAGGCCCTGTAGTTTGAGGAAGCATCATCTAATTATTTGGAAAGAACGCTAGGTCATTCGTAGGGTCAATCTATCTGATGCATTCAAGAACTTTTGTGTGTGGAAAATCCATTGAGATGTAGATAAAATACTTCTAATTGGAATTGAGCTAACGAGTGAGTGTGGGAAGTTGACGCTATTTTAAATATGCTATACTCTTTCATCGCGTGCGTCTAAATACATGATGTTTATATACATCCTAAATTATACCTAACATATCGTCAGATAGTCTCCTTCCAAAACATAGACTTAATTCTTGTCATTATATGGCGTATATGATTCATTTATTGCTGTCAAATTACGTTAATGCTATCGTGTATACAAAATCAAATATCAGTCGTCTAATTGTACACATATTTTAACTGCTGAATTTCCTGTTTGTAATTTTTTATTGCTTGTGGGGTAGCAAGGAATTAATCTATCGAACTGAGGCTTAAGAAAAGCTTTAAAGATGCTTTAATTGTATTTCGTAAAACTTTTTGATTTCTTTCTGATTCTTTTAAATTTTTATTGAAACATGTTATGACGTTAGATTTGAATTTTAAATCTATTTGATAACTTGTTTCGATACAAGAAAATTATAGCATAAATCTAACACAAAAGTCAAACGACGCTGATTTAGTTTTCTTTCTGGTGATTCCAGTAACTTGTGAACAAAAGTTATCTGTATTGACAAGGTGTTTCGTAAAAAATAGAACCCTTGTTTGAATGGTTGAAAATTGATGACTAATTATCCGATATAAATGTTTTCTTCTACGTTCGATGCAGAAATTTTTTTTCTTTTTACGTGTCGTGAAATTTACCCTTTGGTTGTAGCTATTTGAAACGTACGAAGGTAGTCGAAACACTTTTAAGCTAAGTAATAAACTTAAATAATGGAATTAAATAATTTTTTGTATTATGAATAAAAAAAATGAGAAATCGCTTTTCGATCAATAATAATCTACATTTTAACAAGAAAAATTTATTTCAACTTTTGATGATCCCATTCCTTAAAATAGAAACATTACTTTATTTACTTGAAAATTGGCATTCATTACCAATGGTTAGAGTCCCACGTACCAAATTTTTAGAATTTCAAAGTATCTTCACTGCGCCATTATTTCAGTGGAATTTTAGCATCCTCGTATACCCCAGCTAATTTCAGTTTTGAAGCTCACTGACGAATTCAGAATCATCATCGCATACCTCAGCGAATTTCAGTTTTGAAATACACTGCCGAATCCATCATCATCATCATCATCATCACATAGTTCAAATGATTTCAGGTTTGGAACACATTGCCAAATTCAGCATCAACACCACATACTTCATATGATTTCAGTTTGAAACGCACACTGCCGAATTCAGTATCATCCTCGTGGACCTAAGTTTGTTTCAGTTTTAGAATAGACGGCTGAATCCAGCGCCGTAACCCTCAGTGCCATCGCAGGTAGGCCATATTTCACCCGGCAGTGGGGAGGCTGTCACGCTTCAGCCGCGGGGTCATGGAGTACGCGCGAAACCTTCCACTGTTGCTATTCACATTCTTGTGCATAACTGCTCGTGTCTTCTTCAATGCTGACACGAGTATAGTTATTTATTGGGGGGTGTGGGTGTTGTCTTTATTTGGACAATATGGCATGAGGGATTTATTATAGTTGTATGGTGTGCGATATTTACTATGATGGTGTGGAGTGTGTGGTATTTATTATGGTCGTGTGAGGTGTGGCGTTCATTATGGTCAGATAAAGTGTTAAATTATTGTGATAGCGTTGAGTGTGGAACTTATTATAGTGGTGTAAGGTGTAGTATTCGTGGTGGTGTGAAATTTCATTCATACGCTCAGGGTAGAAATTATTAAGGGTAGAATATACGTCAAACGGCTTTTAGAGTTTTCCGTCCTGTGTAGATTCACAAATGTTGCGATCAGTGTTGTTTTAAAACCTAATGAAATTCACTCATACATTTCGCTTGCGTCATAAACTACAGGAGAACTTGACATATTTTTTTCAGATAACACACGTGGACTGAAATATTGTAAGGCATGCTTGTTATAATCAACAACGAAAGTATAACTCCAGTGAAAGTTTATTTTTATCCAACTGTGTGCGGTATTCATAGCATACTATCTTTGTATTTGTTTCTGTAGAAATTTGAATTCATACGTGAATAAATAAATTAATCTACGGAATTTACGTATAACTTCATTGAAAAAATTAAAGGTTGGTGCAGTTTCTATATCTGATATTTTACTGCACAAAACTTTCGTTTACATTTCTTTTGCTAATCCCTAGCACAATGTGCTTGCCCTGCTATCATTCTACACTAGTCCTCTTCGATGTATCCATGAACTGATTACAGAATATCATGATATTCTACCGTTCATGTTCCTATACTCACTTTGTCATTGATGTCCCCGCCCTGCCATCTGCTAGCTCGCACATTTCTTATGAACATTAGATCGCTACAATAAGTACCTTACATGAGAACCTTCGTCCCCAAAGCTTCGTTGCTGAATAAATCAAGCGTACACAAAATTTCTCACCATTTGTTACATCTACGTAAAAAAAGTACGTATCCCATCCGCACACCCTCTCACACTAGCCTGTGTACCCACCATGAAAGGTAGGTGACCGGGAGAAAAACAACCTCATAACTGAGCCCTGGATGTGAGGTTGCCGGAGGCGAAACCAGTAACTTCCTTGTAATGTTTGACTGGATCAAGAGACAGAGTTGTGGTTCTTTGCCGAGTGCGAAACTTTTGCAATTCGCCTCCTGTATCTTGACCAGAAAGAGGCACTGTTGTACGGATCCCAGTCACGCAGAGAAAGAGGCACTTGCTGCGAGTTCAGTAGATTAACTAGTGAAACCCTTTCGTCGAGTGTTTTTCTGTCTATAATTATTACGCACTCGAAAAAGATAGTATGGTTTTCCGAATACGTCTAATTAAAAAACAGCAGGTACTTTTTAGGGGACCTGATATGTTTTAAGTACGCTTTAAACTCGTTATATCAATTTTTCCAACTCTTTTGATGTAGATTGTGGTTCATTACCATATTAGTACCGAGACATTTCTATCTCAAGATCCGGAAATTATTTTAAAATTATCCAAATTACATAATATACTTTGAAAGAACATGTTCGTCATTATTGACTTTGTATCTGCTTAGTCATAAATCACCAAATTTATACTTTTTAATCATTTTCCGTCTCGGTTCCTCACTTCAGATCGTGCCAGTCAAAAAAAAACGTTTCTTATTCAGCAGGTGTCCGCTGTGGCCCGTGTCTGCTGCCTGTTGTGACCAGCCGGTCCGTAACTTATCGCCTGCTCCTCCAGTTCCAAATCTCTTGTCGATGTCAATAGGAGTGTAAACCTCAACGAAAAGCAGTAGTTCTAAAACAAAATGAAACTTGCAACTTTAATTAATTTACGTGCGGTTTTTCTCTTTCAAGTTTTTTCTAACTCTAGAACTTATGCACGGTTTTAATTTTAGAACTTAATGTACGGTTTTGAATTTCGAACTTACTGTACGGTGTTAAATTTCGAACTGAATGTACAGTTATAACTTCAAAATTTAATGTAGAGTTTTAAATTAATTCAAGGTATTTTACCTCCACGTCGGAGGCATAGCCAGTATATGAGCATGCAGTTAGGAATACAAACTAACAGCAAGGCTTCCTACATCCCTCGTAACGTGCTTCCTCCATACATGATGGCAGATATTTCAGCTTGTACGCTCATCCAAGTTCACAACCCCACACGAGGCAATGAAAATCTCGTCTTCAAACACAAATGTTCCCTAATTTATCCGCCCAAGAACCCCCAGTGAATGTCACACGTCTCCACGAACCCCACCTTCTCAGGACACGATGTGAACTGTGATTGATTACCATAATATGTGAAATGGTTTTCCGTAAAAGATAATCTTAAAATGGAATATTGTTTTGCAGAACGGTCTCCTGACCCCCGTAGGTTATACTCATGCACATCCTGGGGATTCATGCACCCCAATTAGGTAACCTGTATGATTGTAATCCGTCCCATGTTGTGGTCCTGGTGTGATGAGAGTAGGCTCGAGTTTACAATTTTCTGTTACATCCAGCCACGTTGCCGTTGTGCTGTAGATGGTTTGCTGAGAGTAAAATTTATTTGACAATATTCGGTCGTGTATAATTTGGAACAGAGAAAATCAACACAGCTATTGTCAGACAACCAGTTCATGTCAAAGCAATGCTGGCTTTGTGGTGGTCGTTTACAAATTTCGACACAGAAGTTTTATATTTTTAATATAAATAGTATTTCTATTCTTTCAAGATTATACAAATTGTTTGCTTGACCGTAAAATTGAGTGCAAAATACATTAATTAAAACAAGCATAAAATTTCACTATGATGATTTGATCGTAAAATGTAAACAGCTTGAATATACTAGCTGTATCCATGACGCTTGATATGCCATTTATTTACTGATAGACATTTATTATAATACATTATAATTTCTTTCTAATCCACGGACTATAGCATAGGTCTCGGATAAGTTCAATATTTGCATAAACATTTACTTTTTTTGCGAAAAATACTTTCGCGTGTCTGGTTTTTGCAAAAAACAACAGGCCTGGGAAAGACGTAAGTAGGTGTTATTCGGGCGAGTTTCTAGTGCGACCGTAACAAAGTACAGGGTGTCCATAAAGTCTTTTTACCATTTTAGAAATGTATTACAAACGAAATTGATATTTTTTTTAGATTTCTGTTATTGTATTTAGTGTTTATTAAAGTTTTTAATCATTTTTTGCATTTGTGTGTTTCAGGGATCCTGTTCGTGAAAAAGGTGCTGTTGAAACTTTATGAGACTTTATGGACACCCTGTATAATTTCTAATATGTTTGTTCATGGTGTCATCACACATCCCTTGAGAGGAGCTTGGGAGTCCTACATACACATGTAATGCAGGTGTATGTAGGATTTCAGAGCATCACAGGAATGCATGCAGGTCCATGTATCCCCGTGATACACTGAAATTGAATATTCTACAAAGATTCTTCAATCACTTTTTTGTGGACCAAATAAAATGAAAACAGACGCATCAATTTTTTTTCTCTACTGTCGTATCTCTCAGCGTGTTGAATAAAAAATGCTTTCATGATGAAGAGAAGAAAATGATAGATACCAAATCATTATTTTAGAATATATGGTGCTGCATTTAAAGTTTTCTTTTTCGGTTAATTCAGTTTCAGCCACGAGGTCTTGTAGTGGTGTCACACGAATCCTTTTTTATGATCTTCAGTATTTCCTTTTTAGTATTGTATTAATATATTCATTCAACAGACGTGTATCTAAACGTGCTTGCCTATTTTATGTATTAGGAAACCTCCAGATAGTTATTCTCTTAAAAGTAATTTTTATTTGCTATCTACAATTCCCACTGTGGTGAGGTGATAACTGTAGATTTATTCACAATAACGAATTTATTCATAACAACCGTCATTAGATGTCAATCCTTTTATTAGATAGTTATTATGAATAAATTCGTTAATATGAATAAATCTACTCTTATCACCACACCACAGTGAAAATTTATAATTTCAGCGGCACCGTAGATGCAATTTTATTTTGTCAGGAAGTACTTTTCTTGGCTGCTCGTTCAGGGACGAAGCCAAATCGAAGCTTCTAAGCCTGTCCTCGCTGCCAGGCTTCTTTAGAAGCTTTACTTTTTTTCTTTAACATTATTTCTATCTCGACACGTGTTGGTGTGGCCCTTGTCCTAGTAGAGGATATACTTTAATCTAAATAGTTTAAAGAAGCGCTTGTAATTTTCAACAAGACTACGCTTTCGCCCACACCTCATCACGTCTGCTTTGTTGCGCGTTGTCTACTGACCACAAGACGGAACAAAGCCTCCATTAAGATTATTTTCCGTGCGATCTAGTTATATTTTTGCTCATTTACTTTTTTGTGTGAATGAATGGCAGATCGTAACAATACTACATTTTACGGTGGCTGAGTTATATTTCTTTTGAAATGTTTCCTGGTTTAACTACGTTTAAATTCTTTCTGACGGTACGAACGTATAAATACAATCTACCTTAATTTTCAACGCCGAGTAGATGTATAATGTGGAAAAATAATAGTAAGAAATGTGTACATAAGAAGGAAGTTACATTCATTCGGCAGAAACCAAATGTTTTCTTGAGGTGTCTTCGCTGGTGTTTTCTTGCTTTTTGTTAATTTTTTTCCTACTTTACTTCAAAGCATACATTCATTGCGAAGTCATTTTCATTTTCGTACTGTATAACTCTGTGAGTTAGCAGTCTTGAATAAATAATGCTTCTAGTCGCTAAATCTTCTTGTGAATTATTTAGTTTTTCCGTAAAATCAATCACTCTAACTGTTGTGTGAACTGTTACTTGAATGGATTTCAGTTTTTACAAATCGGTTCTTAATTTTTTCAAACAGAAACGCTCTAGTTTTATAGTTTTTATACTGTTAACTATATTCATTGTATATTTAATTTAAGGGATTCAATATTTTGACTCCTTTACTTTGAAATTAGATTTTAATTCAAAATGTTTGAGTCCTGTATTTGTTCATATATAACTTGAATCTTGAAATTTCGTTTTTGTCGTACAACATTCTCAGAATTTCAATAATTAGGGAAATTGACATGCTTACTGATCCAAATACTGTCAACACTGACTAGTTGTATTATTGAGAAGAACGAGTTACGAGCTTTCGTTGCTATGGTTCTCTTTTTTTTAATCGTATGTTACAATTTATGTAAAAAAAACTGTGATTTTGATAAGTGACTATTATTTCTGTTGCATTCATAACGTTTGGAAGTTACATTATCATCTAAAATAGTGAATGTTTTATCGTGATAGAAGGGATTTGTAATATCATGACCCAAATTTTGAATTCCACGTTAATAACCAAGGAGCCGTTTGTTTTAATCACTGTAATATGAAGCCTTTGTCAAAACGCGAACTATAGTCCATCTTCCTCTCGAATATTGTCTATGAAGTTTGATCATTTCATCACTACCCATGCTGGCGAAGTGAACTCTGCATTACTTTAGTTCCTTTTCTTGCCCTCCTTTTCAGATCAAATTAAAACTTCATTAAACTCGACTCCTCGATTAAGTTCAAGAAAAACAGCGTATTCACTGAGCTCTCTTCGAACGCTATTGGTCGAATAAATTGAATTTCATACCTGGAATCTTTGGTGTATCAAATTTCCGTTCATTCAATACAGCCCGCTCTTCCTTTTAGGATGAAGTGTTGCTGGGTAACGGAGTCAGACGTGGCTTCTGTAGCGCCATCGAGTCGTGCTCTGATGAACGTTCGAGTTATCGAGGGCCATCTTTACGGGCCCCTGTACGGCCAGAACTTGAGCGTCTTGCATTAATTAATTGCTAGCTTCAGTCCGTTAAGCTTTTATTGCATGTATGGGCAGTTAAACCCCATATCTCAAAATTTTGGTGTTGGACACATAAATTGGGAAGAAGTAATACCGAAAGGTTTGAAAATCTATTGAAAGTTATTCATTTAGGTTAGTGCGTATACGAGCCAAACGAGTCAGCCTAGAAGCTCTTTCATTCCATATATTTTAAATGAATCATTCCTCCATACGTATGAAAATACGCATGAGGAAGATACAGAAGATGCAGAATAGTGCGATGACAAGGATTAGCCTTCACATTTTCATATAGAACTTGCTCTCCTCGAAGGTGAACACAGTGACTCACCGTGTGAATCAGCAGCGTTTGTCTGTGGCCGTTGTGAAGGTTAATTTTTAGTTACGCATGCTGACCATATGTTTAAGTTTGCTCTTTACTTTTCCACCCCAAGTGTGGCCGACGTACTATGCAGGCGACTTTCAGAACGACGTCTGTTTGATATATTGCTTTTGCTTCTTCTTTTTAATGCCGGTTTTTGCGTTTGAAACCCTTTGAACAGCTACAGAGTTAAAATATAATATCATTAATTCATTAATGTCTAATGCTTTAAATAGAGCCTGTATGGTTATAGAAAATTACTTAGCATCACTTTCCCGTAACTTTGGATGTAATTCATCTCTCAGACCTTCATTTCAAGTTTTGTTTCGGGAAATGTACAAACTGTTGACTTTAAAAAGCTTTATTTGGACGCCGAGCAAATGCTGTTTTTCTTCTAAAGTAGTCCTGTGCATTTCTATGAGAAGTTTTTTCTATACCCGGTGTTTTAAAGCGTTCTTATCCCCCAGTAATTGACTTTTAATGAACAGCCGTGTGTGCCAGGACAAGGTAATTAAATTCCTCGTTCACAGGGGGACTGACATGCCACGTTTTAGGAGCGCAGTTTATCTTCCTGAAAATGTACTCAAATTAAGACTATATTTCCACGGTTATTATTATATGCTCCAATTTTACCTATCGAATCAGTTGTCAGGTCTTTAGAAACTGAAGATTTGAGGGTTCATATTTTTCGAACTTTGATTCTCTAACTTTCGTTCTACAATTATTTATATTTTCAAAGAAATGCGTTGTAACTTCTTAACAAATTGTGCTTTTATAAAAAAGTTCTCGGAATAGCTTGTTTTAGCCATTTTTTTGTTACTTAATTTAGCAGCCGTCTAAACATACAACTCTTAACAATTCGCAAACTAAAAATGCCTAATTAGTCGCTTTGATGCGTTGGACAATTCTGCGAACTTTGCCAATTTGCTAACGGGAAAATGGGAAAACGTTCCTTTATCTGAGTGTCTGAAGAAATAAAACTCTTTTTGTACGATTTTTTAGCCCTCTTTATTTTTCACTGGGACTGATCGGTTTTTGCATTAAAGAACCACAAAGTTACGTTATCTCACAATTTGGTGCCATGTCATGTCCAAAATTCGCATATAACTTAATTAGCTCGGACGATGAGGACAAAAAGCTTGCGGAGAGGCACATTTGAGGTTGATAACTTGGACCAGTAGCCCTCGCCTGATAAGTGATAACTCGAATTCGGCTACAGGCAGTGTAGTTACCTGGTTTTGTGGCTTCTATGGCCTGCATGTCTGATGGAGAGGTGGCTCGTTGTGGTGGGCGAAGGTACACGGATGGTACGCTGGGGTACACGGGTGGTACGCTGGGGGACACGGGTGGTACGCTGGGGTACACGGGTGGTACGGTGGTAATGTGGTTGGGTTAGCCACTGATGAAGTTGTATGGAGAGTAGAGATCGAGTGTAGTGATCGGTCTAGGACTAGTGATGTTAGCGTCACAGAACTCACCCACCACATTACGGACCCACTAGTGATATGTGTGATAGATGGTGGGTCCGTAATGTGTTTTATTGTGAGATGTTAGAGGTGGCCTGTTAGTGAAGTAGGTCGTGGTTGCTTTGAGATGTATTTGGCAGCGCTCAAGTAATTTGGTTACCAAGTAAATAGCCAGCACCTGGAGTATGCTTCATGCAAATAAGCGAAGTGCAATAGGTGCAATAAATATAGATAATTTTTAGTATAGAAAAGTCCTTAGGCAAGTGTTATATTTCGTCGCTATTATTAACTTTATTTATTTATGCGATGATTCTGTGCAAGACAGGCCAGGAACCAGTGTACCTATTAATTATTAGAAAGCTAAAATGTGTGATTATATCGGATATAGTAAATTTAATGTAATTATTAATTTCACGTTTCAAGTTCACTTGTATTGGTCGAAAGCATGGTAAAAAATTCGTTTGCATAATTTTCCATTCATATCAATGACCTCGTTTGCTTAACGTTTGTTGTAGCGTGACAATCAAGTGACTTGTAAATATGTGATTTTTGAAACGTAGGATTTATTGCTGCGGCTGCTCTCGTATTTTGTAGCTGCTATTCTGTCGGAATAGTGCCAAGTAAAAACCCCAAAAGTTATCGGAGCCACGCCCTTTGTGACAAACTCGGGATTGAGTAACTGAAAGTTTTCGTGTATTGTAAGACTTGGAGATCACAAGGGATGTGAAGCACTTTGAAACTTCACAGAGGAACTTTAAGTGACTGCAGCGGCATTTCTCTCCAAACATTGAACCATTGCGGTCCGAAGAACATGGAGGCAACGCTACACGGTGTTTGTATGCTCTGAACACGTTCGAAATGTAACTTTTTAACTTTAAATATAACTCTTTGATGATGCATATAAATCATCAACGATAAATATAACTATTTGACAATAGATGTCACTCGTTAACTCTATATATATATATATATAATTTTTTGACTAAACACAAGTATTTGAATAGCAATTTATCTCTTTAACAATAAATGCAGCTTTTTGACCCGAATTTAGCATGTGTTTCTGGAAATTAAGTAGGATTCAACTAGGATCTTTTAGGTGGTGGGCTCGATGGTCATTCTAGGATCTGAAGTATAACCATTTTTTAAAGAACGGCTACTCAGAACTTTTGTTGTTTCACGTGATTCTCGTAGTGTATCGGCCTAGGCATTGCAGGGGGTCGGAGTCACCTTGTTCATGCCACTTGTCAGGTCATAAAATATCAATAATGATCGAATTTTAAATCAGGAAATAAAATGATTTTGTCTTACGTTTTGATGAAATTTAATCCTCAATACAGTTTTCATGAATTTTTATGACTTCTTTTCATTTACTCCCTAGATTTTTCATCCCATTCGAAAAAAATTCTTTTAGTTTTTTGGTGAAGAATTTTGAAATTCATCTTCAACTTTATTACCGTTTGTAAAAGGTAACCCATTCAATGGTTTTTGTAAATACGGAACAAATGGTAGTCTGAAGGAGCAAGGTCGGGGTATTCTGCGAATGACGCTGTAAGATTTTTTTCAAGTGATGACACGAGGAGCTTGTCGTCCAACACAACTGGACGTCCTGTTTGGGCTTCATATTAATTGTTGAAACTTCAATTTCAGAATGTTCTAATCCAACTTCTGTACGTTCCGTCATTTAGGAAGTCTCATCTACATATAAGCTGAGTAAATACTGAAAATGGATTTCGATGCTGAGTTTGATTTTTTAAACTCGGAAAGCATTAAATCCCTCAAATTCTTCTTAGATGTGTTCACGTTTGAAGGCTTGTAATATGTGAATTTTCGATTACATGATCTTGCAAAATAAACCTTGGCAAGTTGAAATGAGTCTAAAAATATCGATATTGCTTGTTTTCATTAGATACTCAAATATACGCCCTAAACGTCTAACGAAAGTACAATCAGACGTTGCTTAATTGAGGAATGATTTGACGTCGAATGCTTTGAGAACATGAAATAATACTTGCATGTTTTTTTTTATTTGTGTTTCCCCATTTACAGATGGTGCTCCCTACTGTCTAACATGAACATCAATGGGGCTTTCGAACATGTTGCTTTTACGCACCAACTGGTGAAGCTTGTGTCATTTTATTATATTTTTAAACTTCTTCAAAATGCACGCTGCCATCTTTGAAACATTCGTGCGACACTGGTACATTCATGTAATTATAATTATAAATGCAGACATTGTATGTTATTTAACAATTATATACCCGGTTATTGTATGTTGCTGCAGCACTAATTATACATCCGGACGGTCTTCCTTCAGATTAAGAAGGTAGCCGTATTATGAGAAAAGTATATTAAAGACGAAGAAAATTCTCAGTCCTCTTGTTTCCGAACTTCTATTGCATGAAAGTACTAGACCCACTCGCTCCTACCACCTTATTCCCATGGATTTATCGCTCAGCCGGTACACGGGGATCAAACGCTTCACTCACTCTAGTCGACCCTCCAGTCGGCATACCCTAATGCCTTCACCCTAATGTCGCTCCTCTAATGTTTTTATCTTAATATCTTTACCCAAATAGCTCTATTCTAATGTATTCACCCTAATTACTTCACCCTAATGTTGTTACCCTAATGCCTCTATTCTAATGTATTTACTCTAATTGCTTCACCCTAATGTCTTTACCCTAATGTCTCTCCTATAATGTCTGTACCTTAATACCTCTACCCACTCAGCTACTAGGAAGACCCTTGCAGCATTGGATCAAATTACCAGCTACTTCCTGTTTATTGTCAGTCTTGACTGTGTCTTGGTGAGTAAACAAATTGCACGTCAGGGTGACGTGCATTTTCCTTCTGACGGTTGCACTCGTGATAAACTGAAGGTGTCAAAGCAGCATGTGGGAGCTCTTCTGCCCAATTCAAAACTTACCTGGACTTACTTTAATGAAGCTATTGAGTTACCTGCCATATGTTAATGGACATTTTAGTACCGAAAATACTTGGCATGTATTAATATTAATTCTGACCATATATTTATGGAAATTTTGGTACTGAAAATACTGGGTATATATTAATATTAATACTGGCCATATATTAATGGGCATTTTATTACCGAAAATTCGGCGTATCTAATGATTGTTTCTATTGCTAGAATTCTGATTCTAAATCTTTATTGGAAACGAGGGTGGAATTTGTTTCAATATTTTTCACCTTTTTACGTTCAACTTCAAATCATTGTTTTTCTCAACTTCCATTATCGATGATGATATTTACATTAACATACATAGTTAACTAAGTTTGGGGAGTTTCATATCCATTATTTTTGAAGTCATTTTACGTACATTTTAGCATTGATTTACAAATTTTCTGCCACTACATTATATTGAAAGCATTCCGTTAGGAATTTTAAAACAACTTTTTCACCTATAGTTTGTGACACTTATCCTATCGTCTTTTTTTTGACCTACCATTACCGAAATATTTTACCGCAATTTGATTTGTATTTGCTACTACATTTCAAGCTCAGATACCCGTGGCGTTGTGTGTATTGACACCAGCACTAGGAAGCCCAACACAAGCTCAATAAACCCAAGCT
The DNA here is from genome assembly GCA_006783055.1 of Trinorchestia longiramus. Taxonomy (NCBI): domain Eukaryota; kingdom Metazoa; phylum Arthropoda; class Malacostraca; order Amphipoda; family Talitridae; genus Trinorchestia; species Trinorchestia longiramus. Next base: position 115,646 of record VCRD01001229.1, read on the forward strand.
AGATTAACTTCTTCGTAAATAGAAAGCGTGAGCTGCATCACGCCGCTGCGTTTTGGGAAGCCAGAACAGCTCTCACAACCGACACTAACACGGCGGCTTCAGTGCGTCATTTTTTGGGTTCTTTTAAGTGGTCGAAATGAAAGCCAACGCTTAACTCAAATGAGAGGAACTGCATTCATCAAGGTGGTCACGTGTGCTGTGATGCTGCAGGGATTGTGGCTCTTGATGAAGGAAACGTACCGTTGTGTTGCAATGCTCAGTTTGAGTCTAAATCTTCATTAAATTACTTTATTAAACTGAATCGTAGGGCAACACAGAGGGAGTGTGGTTACGTGGCCGGTCTTCTAAAATGATGCTAGTTAAGTTTGTTGAATAAGTTATCTTGTCCTTCATTTCTGTGGAATGTATAAATGCACAATTCTGCTGTGTGGTTACTAAAGTCACCACCCTAAACTGCAGTCACTACCCCACACTGTAGTCACCACCCCACACTGTAGTCACCACCCTACACTGCAGTCACCACCCTACACTGCAGTCACCACCCTACACTGCAGTTACCACCCCACACTGTAGTCACCACCTCACACTGCAGTCACCACCCTACACTGCAGTCACCACCCTAAACTGTAGTCACCACCCTAAACTGTAGTCACCACCCTAAACTGTAGTCACCACCCTACACTGCAGTCACCACCCCACACAGCAGTCATCACTACTGACCTCACTACCATTATCACCACTGACGTAATAATCACTACTACCAAAACCTTTACTACCACCACTGACTCCACCCCTGCTACTACCACTAACTCCGTTACCTCTACTACCACTACCACTCAGTCCATCACTGACACCACCACCACTGTGACCTGCAGTCACGTACCAGCTGTAAAAGCAACTACTGGTCACGGTTTGCACGACACACACAGCATCGCCTGCTGTTCCGTCTCATCATTTCCTCACACATTCCTAGTTGCTAGGCTGCTCTTTCATAAGCCTCTTAGGCTCCTCAGAGCCGCGTTCAGTGGACAAGTGTCACGCTCTAGCAGGGTCAGTTTGTCGTTTGCAATGTATATTAACTACACGTGTTCGCCATGGTGTGAGCTTCAGGGTTAGACAGTCGTGCTGAGTCATCGGCCCCTGATGCATTTTCCCCTGTACATATTAATGTGTCACCGTCTGCGCCTTCTCGACGTTGCTTGTGAAGAAATATTGCTTGATTTTGTGCTTTTAGTTGATTTTTGACAAAACGTGTTATCTGCAGCTCATATTTTTTTAACGTTAACCCTGGTATCTCAAACTATCTTTGTCGGTTGTTTTTTTGTGCTTGTAGTATGGGCAGTGTCCTCACTGAAAAGTCGTTATCAATGCACAATTTTGTTATTTTTTAGCTTTTTCAGGATGGTCGTGAAAGACATTCACTTGGGAAGTGCTGAAATTAATGAGGAAAATGCATATGTGGCCATGAGGGTCACTGAGCAAGGGAGCAACTTCCTGGTGATGTTCCGGGCGTCCTGCTGTGTTGTCTGCAGTTCCAGACGTGTGATGCAGCTGGATGTGTGGAAGAACATTGTCTAGAGGAACTGTTGTCGACATACCATTGTATTTGACTAAGCATGCCATTGTATTTGACTAAGCATGCCATTGTATTTGATTAGGCATGTCAGTGCACGTGACTATGTATACTAGTGTACGTGACTATGCATACCATTATACGTACCACATAGCCACATGACTAGAAGGCACGGAAGTAGTAAACTCATAGTCACGCAACTAAATAGCACTGCAGCGTTTCCGAACAGACTGAACCTTATCTCAAGTTGCTACGAATAATATTGTTTCTGTAAGTCAATTACACCCGCTATGCAAATTTGCTTTAAATATTGCCTGAAAATTTGAGTTATTGAAGCCAGCAGAGCAGTTTTTGACGTCACTAATGAGCATTTATTTATTACTGAGCTTTGCTTAAAGTTGGTGGCACCGACGACCCATACTAACTAGGATACTTCTGGAACTGTTCCTGCACCCTGTATATAATCCCATGGCGAGAGATATGAATTAAATGATCCCCCCTCCTACCTACGAAACTTTGCACCTACGTATAGACAGGCCACAAACCAGGCTCCATTTGTAGCTGGCGTCGTGAGTAGCATTTTCCTCCAGCATCCGCCGTTTGTTGCCGGGTCCGCCAGCCAGATACTCTTCGGGACAATTTCCCTTGCGGCGTAGTGAGAGCACCACCTCAATATCAACTCAGGCTCAGCCTAGTGCACGCCTCCGGTTGTTAAGGTGCTTGCCGTTCCCACTTGGGGGTAGAGCACTGATCGAACGTCTTCGTTAGGGAATGGATGGGGACTTAGCGCTCCCTGAGGATGACTCAACACGAATTCGCCAGATCTTTATGGAGTTCTGGGATTTTTGTTTAGATTTTGCCGGTTATTTCCTCGGTGCCTTCGTTGTTATTATAACTTCATTTCATCCACTGACTGCTGCTTTTTTTTTCGGACTACGCGTAGAATACCTACCACTTAAGAATTTTATGATAAGGCATTTTTAAAAACCAATGCTGTTACATTTCTTATGTACCAACTTTATTGGAAATATACGTTTTTGTTTGTTTATGTTTGTGCCGCTCTCGATCAGTATTCGTCATAAGCCCCTAAGAAATGCTCCATTTTGTGGTGATCAAATATATTGTCCCTTTTATTCCAGCATAAAATTCTAGGAATGATCACAATAAAGTCTTCATTAGTCCCAAGGGCAAAGATTATGAACGCATATACCCTGTAACAAGATCATTACTTGAGCATAATTATTGCATCTATTTCGCTCTGAACATTTTTTCGCTTTGTTATATATGTTAGAATTTTCTGTTCGTTCTCTGAAGAATTGCGAGCCCGCCACGTGGAAAATTTCCTACACTTTTAAGCATAAACCCAATTCGACTATTTTGAATGAAAGTATGAGACAGAGTTGTTTCTAAACGTCTTTTAACTACCGAATTCGACCATTTTGAATGAAAGTATGTGACAGAGTTGTTCCTAAGCTTCTTTTAACAACCGTGTATGCTTCGCTCGTATCTCTGCCGTGGTCGAAGAATAATGGTCTCGTACTGAGGTGAAGATATCGGTGGATACGTCTTCTACCTCTAGGAGCTCGGGCAGTTTAGTGGCCATCGTGAATGGTTTAGTGGTCATACTGTGCGCCTTTACTGCTGGGTTACTAGCGCTCGCCCGGACCGCTGCACTTCATCGTTCATTCGAGTAAGACAAACAAAACGACGGCTTTGTTTACTTCGTCATGCTGGGTTAAGTGTTACGGGATCTTGCTTCCCCGCGGCTTGAGGTTCTGATGAATGAGGTATTTCGAAATCAGTAAATTATAGCTCGTTTAGTTTGAATTCTTTGTCTCAGGTGGGTTATTCATGCATGCGTAGAGTATGAGTTTAAGATTAGGGTCGTTAGATACAACCAAGAGGTTCATTTATAGTTTGAACTTCACTTTGATCTTATGTGCTGCTGTATTCCTTTCATCTAGCGTATTTGCTTTTTTGATATCACATGTTTTATGTTGATCAATACAATCGATTAGTTAAGTACGTTCCATTTCTTGCTATTAAAAATTCACTAATTATTAGGCATGAGTGTACTGCGGTCAGATTTAGCGATCAGTTCGTAGTCCGACCAATTTTAACAATTGTGATGGTGGATCTGACGCATTCAATGGCGACAAAATGCGATCTTTTGCGGTCCATGTTATTTAGTCTCACTTGTGTTTTTCATACCTTGTATTTACCATTTCAGTAAAGTTTGATCTGTGCAGGTTGGATGAAGGGAAAGAATGGACAGGGAATTGAATTAATGTGCTGTAAGCTGCAGTGTATGTCATTGGATGTTGAGTTTGATGAAACACTTCTACGAGGTCAAAACAAAATGATGCACACTGAATTGAAGACTACGTCAAAACGATCGAGAACTTCCAATTTTTTTCCAACCGACACATTTCTCTTCAGGATTATATGCTTTTCAGGTTTACAGAATCGATGTGGGATTTTTAGATTAAAATTCCTAAGATTTGTATCATTAACCCTTTCAAGTCTGGTGGTACACATTTTATACCACCGAAGAGTTCATGTTTGATGTTTGGTGGTACAAAAAGCATACCGTTTGTTAAAATTTAGTTCCTGCGCTGCTCAGCAGCTCAAAATTTGTACTCCCATCGTAAATGTAAGAGAATAGCCTTATGAATCTAAACATTTTTGAACATGGTACACATTTCTCCATCAAAAGTATAAGCGTAAAAGGGTTAATATCGATTTGACCCTTCATAATAGTTCGTTAGAGACATGGGCAGTGCCCAATACCGCGTCGCCGGCTGCGCGATATGGGCATAAGGCAGCTAGATCACATTTATTGCTCAGTCTACGACGTCATTCACTTGAAACACTGCCTATTCATTGCTGTGCACATGACGTTAGTGGCAAGTCTTACGGTACAAGTTTTGTAAAGGCCAAATCGAGTGTTTAGTCACCGTATACTCAGCAAGTTGCTTGGCTTGTAAGTTCTTATAGCATTTATATTTGTTAACGAAAGCTGCTCCTTGTGAAGTTGCTTCTCAAAGTTAGTGTTTTGGCATGGCTACGAAGACGCTATTGGGTTTGCTATTGTGTTCCAGATCATATAAAAAAAAGTTGGTTATATAATAACAATATTTTTGTAATCTGCTATACTTTTGCATTGGAAGACTATATTATGCACTTGTAGTATAATATGACTGTAGTTTAGGATGGAAAAGTTTGGGTTGCCATTCCTAACAAGATACCTCGAGGCTACTAGCCTTGAAGTTTTCTGTTGATTCATTCATGTTGCAGTGACTTGGTGTGCTCGAAAAAGGTTGCAAGTTTTTCGTGTCGTGGAGTTCACGTACAGTGTGACTGCAGTTCATATTTTCAGAGCTGATCATTCTGCTGAAAAAAATCAGCTTCGGAATAATAACCTTTAATGATTGAGTAATCTTTTGAAAATTATTTTCTATTGCTGCATGAAGCATGTTTTCATATGCTCCTACATGTAGTTTAAGTTCTTAAAGCATTTTCATAAGTTTTTATTGCATTCGTTTTCATTGTATAAGTTCTTATTTATAATTTTTTCATTATTAACTATGCCCTAAAGTCCTTACCTTGGATTTAATGATCATATTACGCTCTACTTTTTTATTCTTGCACAATGGTCTTCCATCAGCGTTCGTGTCTTTCATTGACTTTGACTTCTTTTAAGTGCAGGTCGTGTAGGTTTTCATACTGAAGAAACCAAGAAATCAACTCATTACTTCATCAAGACTAAAACAAGATAGATCCTTTCCTCTTAATGGACAAACGCACTGGCCTGTATTTTTTTACTGAAGTCTCTCACTCGCTGTTTTTACGAATAATTGATTTGAATTTTTTCCACAATGCTCCTCCCAGTGTCGGGAAGAATATCCGAGTTAAGAATTTAGTGCGCTCCGTTTTTTTGGGGTTCAGTAACACGAAACCAACCCACATGGTTTTGTCGGTAACTTTATTCATGCCCGTCATCTTGGCAGCTCGAATATCCGGCACCATCTGGCGGTGTAAACATTTCTAGGTGTGATGCCGTTTTCCCAGCCCCTCGCTGCTTCGTTTCTCAAGTCAAACTTCAACGTCAAGTTGATGTGAATTTCCGCAAATCTCCGTACATTTGTCCTGATTGACACATTCAGTAAATTGTTTAGCCAATAATATTCTGTACACTCGCGTTTGACAGGTTGAGCCAAAACAGAGTTTTGTTATGCTTCATTTCTTTTTGTAATATTGATTCTGGGTAAATCTTTTTTGCTAAAAACTGGTGAAGTTAGAATATACATATATGGGACTAATTTTATCACTACTAACAACACGACATGAGAAATTGACGTTAAATGTCTCACCATAAAATCCAAAATTTTAGAATCAGTCATTGCTTTAAAATAAAATGGAAGAAACACTGTTTTGATTGAAATCCTAAGTCTTCACATGCCGAAAAATCTTCAGAAAAACCGGAATTTTTGAAGTGATTTTTTTTGTAATAATTGTACAATTTTTGTGCTTCTTAGACACGATTTGTTTTCCCATCTAATAAAGCTATGGCTTGGTAAAGATAAGACACTTTGTCGCGTAATTATTGAGAGCAAATAGCTTTTGTAGTGCAAATATAGTCGAGTGCATATAGTTAGTTGAGATCGATGTCAGGTTTCGTATAATAGAGTTAATCTGCAATTTAGTAGATTTTCTACCTTACGTTTTCATCTAAATAATAGATTAGTTTAGTACTACAACAAACACATGAAGGTAGAAACAATTGCATCAGGGAGGCATGGCGCAGAATGTGACACCTACAGGATTAATATCGAGCATGAAATACTCGATGTAGGAGGCTGGCAAAACTCGATCCGGAAAGCAACTAAGATTCACATGCGTAAATATATCTGCCTTGTCTCTGCCGCTGCAGTACACAAACTACAAGAAATACAAGCAAGAACGACTGACCTCAGTACATACATGCACGATTACTGTTTAGAAATGCATGCCGGCACACCAGGTACAACTGCTCTTGCAGTTCGAAGTGAATGCAAGCACGAGTGAGGTCACCGGACAGCACATCTAGCATGCAGTAAAACGATGCATAGCTGGTGTTGCACAGTACGACCAGCAAGTAATAATAACAACCATAACCGATGGTACTGCACAGCGCAGGAACTGCCAGCAAGCAATAAAACAAGCACGAAAGATTACACTACGTTACTTTTCGTACGATAAAGTATTCATCTAGGTGCAACTGGAATACTGAGCATTACAGAAGGAACTCTTGGTTAGTAAAGTTTACTCAAGACAATGAGCGTTATTTTTGGTGGGCGCTATTTTTATGCATGCCAGAAAAACCATCAAAAGCTGTGACTTATGTACATCGACTAAATAAGGAATTCTGATTTCTGTTAATTTAAAAGAAGTAACTGGTTTTGCCATCCCCGCGTGAAATTAAAACAAATTATGTACACTGTCTCATTTTTTCCCCTATACATATGTCTTGTTATAGAATTAGAGTTATCTGCCATTTTTTCGCTGTGTACGCTTTATTAATCTCAAAATAGGCGTTATGGAAGTGTCACTTTCAGCTTCCAGTGTTAATAATATCAACCTAGAGCTCCGTTTATCCCATGTATGAAAATGATTAATATTAAGAAAAGATCTGCATGAGCCAACATTTTCAATTTTCACTTTAAAAATACCTCTTCTTAACTCAATTGCCACTTTTGATCGAATCAAAACATATTGTATGACTGAAATTACCTTTGTTCAATGTAGAAATGAAGTACATTTATTTCATAACACACCAAATATTTATTTTCTCTTTTCATTCACGACAGCAATGAGCGTCTAAATGACTTTTCTTTCACCTGTAACTGCCACGTCCTACCTATTTATTAAGGTAGAGAATTATTTGGGAAACAAAGTTGGGGGTCACGTTGACTTCCTCGGGAAGTGAAGTTGTCACTGCATTTCGTAATGCACTAGTTCGTTTTTTCCTAAAACTTGGTTGAAAAAATTGGCTTTTCTGTTCACACGATGCGTTAGTGGGCTTCTTATTTCAACGGCTTTTAATTGTTGCATGAGATTTCAACGGCTGAGTTTCAGTAGTTACTAAAGTTCCCGAGGGATTTGAACGTTTTTAGCATTTTGTCTGGGGTATCACAAAACTATTTAGCAAAAGTTTCATCGTTTTCCATTTTTTGCCGTATTTTGTTTTTTCTCACATGTTCTACATTATCTCACATGTAGAATATTTTCTTGCACATATTATTTTCTCACTCATGCTGTTTTTTCTCATACATGCTACATCTTCTTACGTATTCTACATTTTACGTTTCAGGTTTCTCAAAAAGTAAAACTGTATTGAAGAGCATCTTTTGGGCTTAATGATCATGTTTCATTTTCCCCGGGCTAAACAGTTCTCATCATTCTCATTGCACTTGCCTTTCATTGCTGAAAAATGAAAAATATCCCTTAAATTGAACATATTATTAAAGGGTAAATAAAACGAACGGGATCGTGCTGTATTTCTTTAAGGAATTAACTTTTATACAAAAATAAAATAATTATCCCTGGCTTTATGGTGCAACAACGGTTTTGAGCTGCAGTTTTTGTGTAAGGTTATGTGAACAGCAATAGCACAACAAATCTTGTTTCTGGAGACCATGAAATTTACGGGCTGCTGTTCATCAAGGAACATGAGAGCGTTCATAGGTCCTAAATAAACAAGTCCCGAATACCAAATTATCTCTGACACCAGTACCATCGAGTAACCGATGCTTGACTATACAAATACTAGTATCATGACCGATAGCTAGTAGATATTGCCTTATAAAGTTATTATTTCAACTAATGCCCAATGCCATAGGGATTACCGATCCCGATACTTCAACACTTCTTTGTTTTCAGTTTTTTTAGACCTTTAGGATACTGGTTTTCGTGACATAAAATCTCTTCGCTCTTTTTGTTTTACTACGGACTAAACATTTGTGCATGAGTTGTAATATGTTTAATTTTGTATATGTACATACAATGCAATTTATTTTAATCGTGTTTTCCGTTTTGTAACCACATTTTTCATCCATGCTTTATTTCGTTTTCATTAAGTTTATGAACATGTCGACATTTGCGAGCAGTAGGAAGACTTCCGATGCTTGAAATTTAAAATTAAATTTTATTTAATATTGTATCTATTGAAGCTGTCATGGGTTACTTTGTACGGAAGGATGCTGCTGAAAGAAACTTCTTTAAGGCCCACGTATGTTAAAATTTTTCACTGAAATGAAGTTTTAAATACTCATTCAGACAATGCACCGAGCATTCCGTTGTATTGGAGCTCTGCGAAGACCTACATTGGTAAAGTTTTCCAATACTTTTACTAGAGTATTTCAAAAGATTTCTGCTCAACTACAAAGGACTCTCGTGGTCAAAAGACTCTGCGTCCTCGTTTTTTCTTTCTTTCCGTCGCATTCTCATTAGCTGGAGTTTAATGAGTCCTGGGATGGATGCTTTTCCGGAAAATAATTCGTTTTCTTTGAATGCCCTTGGCAAAGAAGTAAGTTCTGCCACCGAGTCTGGAATTGAGTTCATTTTTGTAGCGTCGACCGATAAGTCGGTATAGTTGCTTAGCTACTTTAATTCCGGACGCTGCATTTGCATTAGGACAGAGCTACTTTGTCTCTTTTGCTTCAGAAAGCCAGTGCCTACAGCTTAGCTTGAGACCCTGTGTGTGTGTTCATGCAAATGTGCCTTTGTTGCATTTACGAACTTGTTTATCAAAAAGCTTTGTTGAGAATCTTTGGCTGATTTGATCTCGAATGGCTACCATTTCATTACTTTTTTTGGCGGAGTGCAGAAATATCTCCTTCTTTTCGTATTTACAATAATTCTTTGCCAGATCAATATTTGGCAACTATCAACAGCCTTTGTTATTATTCCAAGTTTTAGCTCTCACTTTACTATTCGTTTACTTGTTCAATGCAATTTCTTCGTTTCCCTCAAATGTTTCGTTGCTGAAGATGTGTAAGAAGAATCATTGGCCAGTAACCTCAGCGGACTGCGCCCTCATCGCGGACGTCCGGGGCCACTCTCGTGTTTATCCTCCCCAGCAAACCTCGAGGATTTCTCGAGTGCACCGTGCACAACCCACCACACAATCAGCAATGCTTCTTCTCTGACTCATGTGGCATTAGGATAGATACTTGAGCAGCCCGGTTATGGATCCTAATTGAGCGGTTTGCATGTTTCGACTAACCTCTAACATATGAACTTTCTTGGTATTTTTTCCTTTTTTTTTGAGACACTTTTTACTACTGCTAGAACAGTTACTCCTGTTGGCTGTGATGTCAAACCCTATAAACAATTGAAAATGTAATCAGCCATCTCTACCAAGTTGTATCAATCTCTTTTCTGCGCATACATATTTGCAGAAAGTGCAATCTTCGTGGCAAGAAGTTTTCCTTATGTAGATAATTCTAGTACAGAGCAGGATAGCTCGTCGTAGGCTGTGAATTACTAATTCTTACTGATATTTTTTATTGGTGTTTTTCATAGGCTTGTAGTACATCGACTTTTTGTAATATTTAAATACCTTCTCAGGACAATGGTGGTGGTCAAATTTATTTGCACCTTCAGACATAGCCCCATGACGAAGACAAGTATGTCTTGCCTAGCAAGTTTTTACGAGTCTTCCGAGCTTTTTTTTCAATTTGCTAGAGTGCTTGCCCGTCTCACCGCTTGGTAGAGTGATTTCAATCTACAAATTCTCATTTTGCGTGGCGTTGAAAACCTAAAAGTAATTAGGGAAAGGTGTCTTTTTAAGCGTTATTGTACCCAAAAATTATTTCTTCTTTCGATTATTTCTTCCCTAGATCATTTAATGGAGCTTTCACAGCCGTTTTCTGACTGGGGCTGTGGTTTCCAAATCTCAGATTTTAAATAACAACATTCTCACTCAATCCCTGTTTTACTCGCCTGACAATTTTGATTTGGCGTGTCACGAAGTTGGTTTTTAGAACAATCATCTTTATGGATTCTTTACCGCTAGACATATGTATACTTGTAACAAATTAAGGACAAATATAGGAAAGACACACATATGTTAAAAGAATGAAGTAATGAGTAAAATAAATGTCTAAGTACGTCAATGATGCGTACTGGGTGTGGCAAAATGATCCATGTAAGTCATGAACTACTTTTATGAAAGTCTCCGACAGTGTGTGGAAAATAACGGCACTCACTAGACTGACTTAATTTCCAAAACAGGAACAACAAAATAACATGATTCTCCCACATCGAAAAAAAATCAGAATTTACTGGATTTAAAAAAAAATTGCAACAGATCGAAAAAAAAATCAGAATTTACTGGATTTCGCTCCTATTTACTCTGAAAGCATGTCAGATCATCTGCCCATATCCTATTCATTGATAAAAATATTTAAGTAAAGAAAACTGAAATAGAGCGTCCACCGTGGGCACCACTGGAGGGCCTGGGAAGCGGCGAGGGCGGCGGTGTTAGGTGCTGCCACTCGACGCCATCTCTGCCACACGACACCTCAGAGCTGTGAGAATCTCCTCCACTTGCTGCCGTAATTGCCGCTCTTAGCACTGCATGGCTCCGATTTCCATAGGAAAACAATTGTATTAGTCGCTCTCATTCAAATGGTAGTGCTGCCGTGAAGAATGCTGGTGTTGTCACAGAAAACTACTTGGTGGGCTGAAAGATTTGCTTTTTTATGAGAAGTTCGGTGCATAAGAGCATACCCTTCAGTTTATGTGCGCAATATTATTAAAATACTGTCATTAAAATATAAGGTGGCACGTTTGGGGCTCTTCATTGGACGACGGAAGTTATGATTCATCATACGATTCATCATTAGTTTTCTTTAAACTAATTTTGCTTGTATGTGCAAGGATTAGCGTTCCCTGGTGGATATATACAAGTCTTTAGTTGCACTTGAAGATAGAGTACTCTACTGGCAGTACTAGCTCTCGTCTGTACATATACCTTAAGAATAAGCAGTTTCCAGATATATGTGTACCTTGCTACTCACAACATGATTACAGACTCATGTCTGCTCTGGAATTCTAGTGAAGGTTCAGTTGTTAGGCTGCATTTCCCTTTTAGCTCAAGTCTATGTTCCGTGGGAGACGCAGCAGTGCCATGCAGCTTTGAGTACAGGATTACACGATTGTCTTTTGCAGGATTGTCTTTCATTCTGTGTCTGTTTTTCTTCTCACGTTCTATTATCGTTTCTTAGTGATACTTAAGCTGCCGCATTTTTGCCAGCTATCGCCTGCTGTGCTAGTTGAACTTGGATGCAAACTTAGATGTTGCAACCTATGTACGTCCGGTCCACAGTAAACTTATTTGTACTGTTGAAAATTTCTGTGTAAACTTGTCACGATTTCGAGCGCCTTGTGTTTCTATTTGTCGTGAGTGAAATTTCATCTGACAATGCAATTATTCTCATGTACTCTTTCCTCTAACTCATTTCTGCAGTGTGCATGTGTGTGTTGAGATATTATTCAAACAAACTTTTCCGATTGCGAGGCGATAAATACCTTATTAAATTCTACTCTGTTTATTAGTTTGTTTGCATGCTCCATGTATGCACTAGTGTAAGCACACTCATGAGTGATGTTTCTGCTCTACAGACAGAGCTTTAATATTGAGGAATTCTTTCACTGTATGGACTACTGGGACGGGGCAGCTTAATCCAAAAGAACTTTTTCGTTCTATGCTCTAAAATTAATCTCTGAATAAATTCAGCGTCAGTGCATTATGTTGTTCTATTTTTACTAGTGCTGAAGTGTTGATAGTTTCATTTTCAGAGCTGAAACAGGATGTATCGGTGTCAAGGCACTTAAGTGTTTGTAGCACAGTGCAGTCTTGTAGCATTAAGTTTGTTGTGTTTATTTTCGCTTCCCTCGTGCAAATAAAAGTAAATAGAATCTTCTCACGCGGTTCATTTTTGTCTTCTTGTATGCTTCCGTGAATTGTTTTGTAAATTTTCCTGTTGCTTCTTCTGGGTTGCAAGTTTGATAGGATTGTTTTTTTATTATTTAGTTCGAATTTGAAGTTTGATCAGCATTGTTGGAATTTTTTTATTTGCTTTTCTAGAGCATAGATTTTCTATTTTCCCACCGAAGTTTCTCGATCTCAATTATATCGTAAACATAAAGTTACGATTATATGACGATGTACGTATGTGACGACATATTTGACGATACATTTAAAATTTATTTGAAGATGACGTTTATTTGTACTGTTTTGAAAACACACGTTCCGATATCCAATAACAATAATATCACAGTACAGCTTTTATTCAGCTTTTATTCGACTCGTCAAACTAAAGACGTGAAATTTCTATGCGATAAAAACAACTGATTTAATCATAAAACAATTTCCATCGACGAGATGAACCGACTAAACAGAATACGTTGAGGTTAGTCTTTCATAAAAGCAGAAAAGGTAAATATTTCGACGCGAAATTCAAGTATAAATGTTACTCATAATTTTTTCAAAACACATAGTATACAAGATACTAAGCCAATGAAATTTATTTTTTGTCGCGCTATAAACAGCTACATTAAAACTTTATTACTCAGGGTGGATTGTTTGAAAAATAAGTTGGGGGAAAATACTGTAATAGTTAACGTATTAAATAGTTTTTGTACCTGACAGGGAATAGCTGTTCACTCATATTTTCTTGCAGTTCAGAAGGAAGTGAGTTGAAAACGTTAATTGACTGAAATAGTGTAAGCTGGTTTTTTATTTCTAGTCTCAGCAGTGACAAATTGAATAATTTATTACGAGTGCTGTAACGATGAGCGTGCGGATGAGGCGAAAAATATCGATGAAAAAAATTACATGATGAAATTTTGAATAAAGAATGAATTTAATAGGAAATTAAAAATGTACCTATTGAGAAGAAAATAAGCAAGTTTTTTAAAATCTATTGTACGAAAAGTTTAGCTGGGGTAGTCAACTGTTGTTCCTAAGATGATTCGAATAGCATTGTTCAAAATCATTTGCCCTTTATTTGTGACTTAAGTGCACTTCTCATAATACTGCAGAAATAATTAAGTGCATGTAAGCGAGAGAATAATATCAGGTTTTTAGAGTATCTTTACAGACACAGTTTGTGATTTACTGACAGCTTCAGTAGTTGCAGTAGCAAGAGACTCAGGAAAAAAGGATGAATATTTTTTAACTATTCATGCAAATGTTGGACCTCAAGGGTTAATTGGAAAGAGTAATTCTTTGTATTTCTTAACCAGTTCTGAATGCTTTGTTTACAACAATTCGACAGTCACAAGCTGGTTTGTATCGGCATACAGTGACTGAACCTCTCTTGCTAGTTATTTGTTCATTTAAGTAGGAGGAACCTGAACAGATGCTGCAACCGATGCTTTTCTAGAAGGACGGCTGGGCTTTTTCCTCTCCAGAAATTAATGCTTAAAAAAACAGAACTTTAATTGTTAAGAGTTGGTGTTGAAATGAATGACAACCCCAGATACCGGGGCAAAGTTTTCTAGGTGAACTGTCGCCGTCGACATTCAGCGTACAAATTGGAACAAAATGTTGGTTACTTATGATAGTTACCTGTGCAAAATATTGTATTGGTAATTACTGATAAAGAATGAATCATCTGCCCCGTATCTGTAATAGAACTAACCCAATATTTGTCCCTTTTGTCAAGTATTGGGGACACATATCAAGTTATTCGTGTCTGTCATCTCCGTTATGTTGTGTTTAATCGTGTGAGTCTTCATATCTAGCGTGATAGGTACAAATATTAGGTATAATTTTCTTCTTTCAAAGTTTATACAGAGATATTAGTTTCTCATAAAAGTTTTTTATGGTACTTGCAGAGCAATAAACTCGTAAGTTTGAGTTAAACTAGTTTTAATTTACAATTGCACTCTATTCCAGTTATGCAAAGCATTTTTCTTCTTTTTTGTTAAGGTGTTGATTGCTAAACGTTGAGCTGTGTTCCTATAAATTAACTTCTTCTTTACTTCGTACAATTTATTGAATTTTGCGTCTACAGCTTCCGTGAAATTTCCTCATGCGTGCCAGTTTTTTGCTTCAATGCTTCCAGAAAAACGTAATTTTATTTAACACAATAAATAATATAATAAACTAATGGACTTCTCATTTGTGCTCATACAGTGTGATATGGCAAGAATTTATGAAGATTTACTAATACAGGCTTTAAAAGTGTCTTTTTACCATCGTAAATTAGTACATTTTAGATTTTAAATCGTGAATTGCGGTCATAAAATTCAGCAGAGCATCCGATGCTGCTTTATCCCTGGTGCCTAACGACTTTCTTTATCTTGGACGCAATCAAAATCGTCCTCGTGGGTGGTGATGTTTTTACAGTTATACTGCCAGACGTGACTTGTTCGAGTCACTTAAATCAAAGTAATTGTTTAATATATCTGACTTAACCGACGCGTTATTTTAGCTAGGAATGGCTTTCTCTCACAGCTGCTCCATTAGACTTGATACATTGTGATTGTTTTACGGTGCGCAGCTGAAACAGTTTTATCAACTTATTTCGCATGCCCTTGTCTCTCAGGCAACTAATTCATTTTACCTAATGTTTCTCATGCATGGAACTTCCTCCATTATGTAATAGTTCTTTTTTCCATCATGGGTCTATCAGAGGTAGTTTTGTCTCCTATTAAGTTTTATCTCGTACTATCGGAAACTGTGTCCAAGTACTGTGGTGCGTATGGTGATTCTTCTTTATAATTGTTTGTGTCATGTTTCTTTGCTTCCTATGTTTGATGTGTATAACCAGCTACGACTTCTTAATTTATTCCATTCGCCGTAATTTGTTACTCAGGGTTTGTATATGCATCGGGGCTCGTTACCTATTAAAATTATTATTGTCAAATATTTCTTTTGTGCTGATTTCTACTAAGGTCTCTAGGCTGTTTTTTTTGTTAATCTACACTTTACCATTACCAATTCATTTCACAAATTTTGAGTGCCGATTTTTAGCTCTATTGCTCATGATAAACTTTACCATTTTTGTTAACTTCTGATCGTTTTTGTTAGTTTCTTATACCTCTTAACTAATAAGGATCGGTTTGGACCTTGCAATTGAAGGAGATTGTTTTTAAATGATTCTTGGGAACTCGATGCCATTTGAAAGACAGCCAAGATTCTGAAATCTACTTTTGCCGCTGGAAGAAGGGAGACTAAGAATGCTGATGCTAGCTCTAGTTATTATTGTAACTGAACTATGTGTTCCACAGTGGAATCCTATATACCCAAGGCAGAATCACCAACGTTAGAAACAAGAGGCTGTTATGGGTTTAGTTCTGTGACTGAGAAAGCAGGAGTTGTATTTCGAAACTTCCTTTGAGTAAAACTGCTGTTTACGGATTTTTGAGTCCAACTTACATAAGATTGTCTTCAAATGTTTCAATATTTGAAGTCTACTGGATTTGTTTATTTCCCGCTATGTAAAGATTCTATGCGCCTGTGTTGAAATGCTTCATATGGTAGCAGTGATGAAAACCAATGCACTGTTGATTCTAAGTCTCCACATTGAAGTACGGAATAACGCTGTATAGCTGAGCTGTTAAATCCCTCGGTATCTATGCATGTTTCAATCCCATTTCTTATACCACTGGCATTTGTGTAACCATTAACGCTATCTGAAGCAATTGTCAAGTAAATCGATTGTGAGGACAGCCTACAATTTGAGAGACGAAATTTACGTCGGAGTTAGGACGAAATGTCTGAATAAAAAACAGCTTGAGATGATTGGGGATGAGTTACTCATGGAAACAAAGGGAATTTGAATGTTTCGGTAGATTGACTTTCGGGTAACGGAAATAGAATTTGGAAATCACGTTTTCGAAGAGCACTGAGTTACTGCAGGGCTTTCAGATACGTGATATTCAGATAGTAAATTGCGATTACGAAGAGCTATAGAAATTTTCAATAACGGAGTCAAAACTTGTTAATTCCTCATTATGAAGAACTCCTACTTACTCTGTCTTTTAGTTCATGTATTTAAAATTTACAAATCACCATTACGAACAGATCTAACTTACTATAGGGCTTCAGATAATGGAGATGAAACTTGGAAATCACGATTATGAATAGCTCTGACTCAGATGACAGACGGTGTAGAGCTCGGTCTCGTTCTCGAGATCCCTCAGCTATTAGACCCTTCGCTTCGAGTTACTGTGGGGTGGAGCTGGGTAAATGGCAACGCTGGTCTATTTACGACAGTACGCTAATGACTGCAGATGTGGGGCTGGTGGTTCTTAGACGAAGGCCTTTGTTCTAGGCGGCCGTTAATCCTAAGCGATCTAAGAATTTCTGTGAGTCAAATGGATCAAATGGATCTAAGAACCTTAAATAGCTTTAGAACCTGAGGGCGTTTGTGAGAACCCATGAAGAAGTCTGTGGGTATCAGAGAACTTAAGAATCCCTAAGAATTCGTGTGTTTAAGGAGTGGTTCATGAATTATACATTGATCACCGTGGCATTTTTTCGAGTCTCAAGGATAATATTTACTTTGCATGAATTCGATTCCATATAATCTTAATTTATTTTACCTGTGTATGATGATCACAAAAATTTGAAGGGAATCTTGATATTATCGTTTGAGATTTGTCGCGTGGTAATGTCGGTCGCTAAATCAGCAACGCGAGGGGATCCTAGCCAGACTCTCATGCAGCTGCCGCCAGCTGTCATAATCCTCAAAAAAATTGAGAACCCCAAATCTAAATTGCTCACCGTCGACCAGCGTGGGATGCCTTCGTGGACACGCTCAGGAAAGGGGGATTTTTTTGGGGGGAAAGTCGGGCTGTTGGAGAGACCTATTCTATTTGTGCGTGGGAAGTTTCGATGGGGGAAAAGTTGGAATAATTACCGCTGAAAGCTTTCCTGAAATTCTTGGTCATGCAGGTCGTTTCAACTGGCACCGTATCGAATGAGCGAGACAGTTTGAGCTGGTTTTGGTTGTATGATAAATAGGGATGCATTTAGTGTACATCAAGTATCCTGTGGTGCTACAGGGTGCCCTGCAGAAAGCAGGAAATTTTAGACTTTTTGTATTTCTCACTCGTATTTTACCATGTAAATATTTCAGCACAGTGGCATCATCGTTAAACTATGTTATAGTTATCAAAGTAAAGTGTTCTGAAACCATTGTAGGGAATATTTTAGGTTCTTTAGTTGGAGGTTTTTCTTTAAAAGAAAAATCATCTCGCACTGAAAATTTGGTACTTGTGGTATCTTGAAATGAAGAAGACCAAGTTATGAAATTTGCATGTTCGTAAATTTTTTAGTTCATTGATGAATGGCCATTGCATGAATACATGCGCGTGTAAAATACATCATTTAAATTTAAAACTGTCGTATTATGGAGATGTTATTATACCGCGTGCGAAATTATGTATGAAACTGCACGTGAAATTACACGTGAATTTATTATTAGAAATTTTATGTACGTATCATAACTCATCTATATCGTCGTATGTATTTGCCTTTTCCTGACAATGTGTTTTCATGAGTTGAATTTATGATTTGTTTTTCTTTTTTTTCTATTGTTACCACACTTTTCTAATTTTTTGAAGACTTTCTCACCGTTTGTTCTAACACATTATTATTAGCAGTATTTCAATAAAAGATTTTCAGTTTACTTAGTTTTAAATGTTCTATTACCATCGCAACCACAAGTCTTTTTGCAGAATGATTTAGGAAATTGCGCTATTTTTCTTGTCAAAACGGTGCGATGCGATCCCAACTTCAGCCCACGCATGACCATTGAAGTCTTCTGCTGCAATCTCAACGGACGGTTTGATCAAAAGCCCTGGATGAGTACTGCGAGGACGCGCTTGCCTCTCCCTACACGGCGGTGCGACCGCCCACACTCCTAGCGAAGGCCTTAGGCTTCTTTTGCGGACGTACGCGTGCTGCTGCTTTTCTTCTGAGCTACAGATTGATACTAAGTCTAACCCAGTTCTTATAAATGATTCATGCAACTCAAGTGTGTAGGTTTTCTCTTCGATTATCTCTACAGTTTCGCCTTCGGTTCTTCTTCCTTGTCCGTCTTGCATAAATTTTCTTCCATGCTCTCTGAAGTACTAGTGGAGCTGCAACGTGTGTTGTTGAACCAATAAGCTTGAAGGTCAATCAGGTGATCTCTTAAATGATTATCAAGTGATTTCACGGCAACGCCAACTTGCACTTCTGACGCTATAGACCTGCCTCACTTGAGAACTAGACCTTGAAACATTCATTATTTGTAATTATTTTTGCGTGCAAGATATATCATCGATAAAATTCAGTGTTTTAGTACATGAATTTTGTACCGAAATACATTTTAAATTTTTTTATCTGGGTGTCTTGTAGCATCGGTGTGTATCCCACAGCACGGTCCTAGATTTCAAGCACAAGACGAAAATCGCAAGGTTGTCTTCTCATGTTTCAAATAGTTTGTTACAATCCCATTTTTTCGAACTGATGTTCTATGCTTAAATTTATTAAAGAAAGGTCTTAAAATCTCTAATGCTTATTCGAATTTTGGCCTTGTAGACCTGAGTAAATTGCATGTCTATTATACTTTCATCTTCCTCAGCGTTTGGATGCGAGTTTTGACATTGTTGTAGAATTAAAGGTTCAAGGTCAATAGCCTTTGTCTTAATCTTCGTACTTGACAACCTGGTTCAGGGCTACGTTGCACGGTCTCAACAAACAATTTAAGCTCAAGAACTGTGATTTCGAATTGACTATAGGTACACGATGACTTGTTAAGTTGCCGCTTAAAACAGTGACAATTAGTCATTGTTCTGCTAAAAACGGTTGTCTGGATAGAACTAACCAACATGCAGACTCGTAATCTTGAAAAATGAACGTTACTGGACAAAATATGACAGAAAAAATCACTGATTACTAACGGTAAGCTTAGGGCAAATTTTAATTTAGAAAAATTGTGCACTTCCTCATGAAATTCTCTGTAATTAAAGTTTTCAATTACATCAAAATCTGTGCAAATTGAAAATAAAGAAAAAGACAAGCCTATACAAGCCTAGTAGATAAAAAAAGACAAACTTAGCTAACACATAGATTAAAAAGAAAACATTTTCAGTGTCACAAGTCCTTCATATATTAATATTTCAGTACCAAAAATGGAGAAAACAGACATATGAGTGAAATCATTCGTCGCCATGAGCTCCAACCTAAGTAATATTTAATAATCCCGAACTAGAGTCACGCAAATTACTCCACGAAAAGAAGTCGTTCTGTCAATAATTATCATGGAACTTCTGTGTCAGATGTTCACATGATGAACGTGTTCGCGGAGCTCTGAGACAAGTAATAAATGACATTAGCAGCGGCGTTAATTACTGTATTTTTTGTGCCAAGTCGTTGACATTGAGCTGCTCTTCCTTTTGCCATAAAATCGGTTTTGGATGAAAAAACATCGCGCCGTAACGCTCCAAATTGGTGACATCAGCATCGGCCTTTGATGCAATATTTTGTACAACATGTTTTTGTGTGTTGTCCGGCAGCGCGTTGTCCTGCAGCGCGTTGTCCTGCAGCGCGTTGTCCTGCAG
>VCRD01001230.1:0-17038 GCA_006783055.1 Trinorchestia longiramus
ACTGCATATTCTAAATGAGGCCGGACTAGCGCTTTATAGAGCGGTAATATTATGTTCTTTGACTTGTATTCAAAGTTTCGTGCAACAAACCAAGAATCCTGCTCGCATTTTTGACGCTTTTTTCCACTTGTTTGTCATGTTTGAGATTTTCAGTGACAATGACACCTAGATGTCTTTGTTGCTGGACTGTTTCAATAGGTATGTTATACATCGTGTGTTGGAAATGCCGGTTATTTGCACCAACGTGCATTACTGAACATTTTTCAATGTTGAAGCTCATTTGCCAGGTTTCAGTCCATTGTAGAAGACGGTTGAGGTCTGATTGGATAGTTGCTCTGTCCCTTTCGGTGAATGCTCTGTGACAGAGTTTCGTGTCATCGGCGAACCCGGCCTCTCAAAATACGTTACTCCGTACTTACCTCTCGTGAAGACAACAACGTAAGTTTTTAATGCCTTAAAGGAAGTGTTCTACAACACCTGGCAATACTGCTCTTGGTCTCCACTCAAATCTTCACACTCAAATCTTCACACTCAAACTTCACTCCTGCTCATCACTCTTGATCATCACGCTTGATCGTCACTCTTCATCATCACTCTTAATTATGTATTGATCATCACTCTTGGTTCTCAATCTCAATCTCTTCTACTGATGAACAACGGATGTCTTCTCTCCCCTTGCTGCCCTACGGGCCAATAAAGAAACAAAAGCTCAGTCCCCGTGTTGTCATTGAATTCCCCAACTAGAGGTGCACTAGACGACCCCCATGACCTTACCTTCTGATAAATTGTTGCGTGGCGTGTTGTGTGTCGTAACACTTTTAAATCTAACTCTGGTAACACCCAGAAATTTAACACTAGTGACCCCCACCAACAAAACGTAACAAATTCCTCATAGATTTAATTGCCATTAGTTAAAAATTTGGATTAAGATTATAATAGCTTAGGCATTTAATGATATATATTTTTGTGAAAACACACATTGAAGTGGTATGGCAGATTCCTAAAATATATAATTGAGATTTTATGAATATTGCACATTTTTAGATCATGCATGGATAGAAATTACTAGCTTTTTAGACTTTACTACATAAAACATAGTAGAGTAACAAAAAAGTATTTGTGCTAGTTAAAATCTATTCATGTATTGAGTGTTTTTTATATATGTAGATATGTACGTACTATTAAAGGAATCAAAATTAGGAATTTATTATGTTGTGATATGGATATGTATTGTATATGGCACAACAGGAGTAGGAAGGAATGTTAAGCTTTCGATTAAACTACAGGATTAAAATACATCGCATTAATGATTGTGACTAATAATGTGATGGCAAGTAAATTTAGTTTCCTTTGGAAAATATTTCTGGGATAACTTTCCTTCTATGTATGAAACTAGGTGTCACTTTCTAAACATATAGGAAAAATTGAGGGGAAAAATTCGTGCGATTTTTTTTAAATTCCCACGCCAGATTCGTAGCTTTTAAAATTTTTATGTGATGTTCGTAATTGAGAGTTCTTTTCGAAATTTGAGCCTGCGTAGGATACGAATATATGTGTATCGTTTTTTGCCATGACTCAATCATTTCGATTGGTCAAAACAATTTGTCATGGCAATGATGTTGCTTTAGGAAATACCGGAAATTAACTTGCCGAATCACTTTAAAACGTCACCACAATTTTTGAGTGAACTTGAACTCTGTGCGTTAACGTAATCATGAGTAGTGAAAAATAATCCTAATAATATGTTTTCTACTCACCTAAATTAAGTTTTGTTAACTATGGTTTTAATAACCTTAGTATCGTATTTTCTACACGTACTCTCAATAAGTTCTGAGAGCGTTGCGCGATTGTGTGTATTTACTCTCAATAATGAAAGTCGGGAAGCTATTTCTCCAGATATTTTTCGTTTTGTTGTAGGCGGTAAACAAATGCACAAATATGCTATTATTGAATACACAGGTTTTCATTCTTCCTTAATTATTGACCTATAAGAGCTATTTAACGTTATTTGCTATTAATACACGTTTATATTTACCCGTACTTCATGCGAGCGGACCGAAGAGTGTTTTGACGCAGAGGTAATTCTTTTCTTAAATTTATCAACGCGTTCGATCACAAGTTCTTCTAATTATTACTTAATCATCAATCTCATTGCTCTGTACAACCTTCTTTTCAGCTACAAAAAATATCCTAGCATATAGGATATTCTTTGTTTGGATATGCCCTTGTAGAGCTGCTAACTCTGAGGGCAGCTAGTTAGATAAATTCTACTCAATATCACCCGTTAAATTTACACTAAGGATACAAATTACTGAACATTTTTATAGAAACACTAGTAAGAAATGGTATGATGGGGATGAGATCGATGGGACTATGAACATAATTTTGTGCCTAAAAAATTGAAGTCAATTCTAATTTCCCTACAGTCGGTAATTAAAAAATAAAACTTCCCCTAAAAATTTACTTAAAAGCCAAAATCTTGGAGAAAAAGACAGATCAGGAATGGATGGTTGCATACTGGGACTCGTGGCATAACAGCTATACGATAGTATACATGAAGCTGTTAAGCTTTATTACTTATTGCGAAGTAGTGTCAAATTTGATCGAATAACACCGTACATAAAAGGATATAGTATCAGGAAAGACTCAAGTGGTCCATTCTTGGGTTGCTACCTAAGTTTTTTTAGATAACGATCGGAATTTTTTTTTTAGGATTTTAATAAATTTGCCCCTTTGGACATTTGAAAACTGCAATCAAACCTCGGGATGTTACTTAAAAATATTCAATGTTATTTTCTTTGATTCATTGCTTGAATATTGGCTTTCGAATGAACATTTTTTTAAGTTCAACTCAACGAGAAATATTTCTAGGTTCTTAGATCTGAGTTCTATGTACATATCTGCAGTGCACAACGAAATTAAAGAAAAATATATCCAAAATTGTACTCTGTAGCTTCCAAATGTATATATTAGTGTCTCAAGATCTACATGATTCTTAATTTTAGAACAATTGTCATGCTAAATATATTTTTGCATCTACTGACTGTTAGTGATCGATATTGGATTCAATCTCACCTGCTGAAATGAAAAATGTTGTATTTCGTTAACTTTTTTTATATTCAATGTAATCTGCACAGTTATTGCAGATTGGCAGAGCTTGAAACTAAAAATTATACCCCCTAATTGTTCAATTTCAAATCACTAAGCTTAAGATGTTAGTTCGACTATTACGATATTGTTAAAATTGATTTATCTTCTTTTGTCCACATTGGACAATTGATAATAATACTCAAACCAACGCCGTGCCACAGCCTCATTTTTGTAAACTTCAAACAGCATTTTCTTATTTACATTCATAGTGTCACAAAGTCGAACTATAAATATGTTACTTTAGAGTACGGTAAAATAAACCTCACGACACCGTTTTCTATGGAATACCCAAGCCTACAGATGCATGTTTACATTTGTATGTTGCGTTGCCGTAATGATATCTCATGAGAAACAATTTATTATCATTAATTATTTATTAATGAGATTGATGAAAACCTTGATCAAACGTTGAAGCACTGTTCAGCTTTTATTTCTTCTTTGGTTTTAAACACTCTAAATATCCCGGGCACTAGTGCAAATTAAGAATCAAGGGAAACCACCAAGCTGCATTTTTTCTGTTGTCTGAAGCACGTATTCTTAATTGTCTTCTGCAGCTGTGTGTGCCATTCGCTATTCTTTTTATTTCGCTGCTAATGCCATCCTATGACTCATAATTCTACCTTCACTTTCACAGCCATATCACATTCTCAAAAACTCATCTACTGATGCCCCTTCGCATGTTTTTAGTATTAGTTTTCAATTATTAATACCGCCCATCAAATTCATACCAGACACCTTGGTTGTAGGAGCATCAATGTATTGTGTTTTTAAATTGTTTCTTCATATTTTGAGTATTTTTACTTTGCTCTCAAATGGTTTTTACCTTTGTTTTCTCTTTCATTATAGAAAGCGAACAACCTAAACGCTTTACCCTATTTCAGTTATAATTCGTCCATGCAAAAATACATTAAAATCTACCATATTAACAACTTTGCATGCAATTGAACGAACAGATAAAAGCATTTACTTACATGTATTGCCATATTTTTGGCACAGTTATGTCAAATTCTTTTGAATTCTTTATTCCTTTCTGTAAAGGTCTGTTATATTGAGATACGACACTGCCTACTTGGTGAAGAACTGCTACAAAATAGGTTCAAATTTTAGTGCTGATTGCCGTCTGTCTTTACTGTAATACTATTTTAACCTTGAAAGTGTAAACAATTATAATGTAAGTACGTCGATGAACTGAGACAGTGGATGCATTTACTCTGCTATCGAATGTACAGGGTGTTCATAAAGTCTTTTATAAAAGTCTCTCATAAAGTCTCAACAGCACCTCTTTTTCAAACAGCATCCCTCGAACACACAAATGCAAAATGAGATTAAAAACTTCAATAAACACTGAATACAATAGGATAAATCTAAATAAAATATCTTATTAATTGCATTTGTAATAATTTTTTGAAATGGTAAAGAGACTTTGTGGACACCGTTTACTATCAAGGTATTCGAAACAAGACTAGGTGACATCATGGGAGACTAGTATATATGATACTTCATTATAGTCAGTTTCTTATAGGTATCATAGTTCTAAGGTCTTAAAAAGGACATAAGTTGAGTTCGATTCGCGAAACAAGAATACGATTAGCATGTAGTTCAATATAAAGAACATTTCATTCCTTTATCCCAACACACCATTGAATTGCTATTGGCTTTAGCAGGCAAATAGTATATACTTTAAAAAAGAACATTTAAGACTTTATTAATTTTAATACACGTAGTGAGATCTCCTTCAAGGTATGAACATGAGCAAAGGCTTGAAGGTTATTAACTTAATTCTTCATTCCACTTTCGTGCTATGAACTCACATCTATTGTAAACAAATGAGACGAATTATTCTCGAAAACTACTCCGTAAAATACATTTCTATGACTGCCCCACTTGTTTGGGAGTACAAAACACGACAGAATTAGAAAGATTCAGGTTAAAATTATCCAGGGGTAGAACATTTATGTAATTTTTGCGTCTGATCTGACTTTTACTCTAGAGTCAGTAGTCAGAAAACGCTCATAATCATGTATTTTCTTATATAATTGACAGTGCATCTCCATCTCTCTCTCTCTCTCTCTCTCTCTCTCTCTCTCTCTCTCTCTCTCTCTCTCTCTCTCTCCCTCTTTCTCTCTCTCTCTCTCTTTCTTTCTATCTGTGTGTGTCCGTCCAATTAATTTCAATCTATTACTGAAGAAAAATACTAGAATTGAAATCAAAACGGGTATAGATGTATTACAAGCATTGCATTGTGGACACCAAAGCCGCCGGATTACTATAAAATGAAATAATTTTCCCTCTTTATTAGCTTTTTTTTACACAGGCCATGTTGTCGGTAGATAAGATACAGAATGAAAATTCTTTATAAATTTATGAAATATATTCAGGTTCCACTTGTAGAACTGAAAAACGTATTTTATTTTAGAAAACCTAAATTTTATCGCTTTTAAACTGTTGAATTTCTACGGATACTATCTAAGTAATGTTATCGATAGATAAATACAGATTGAAAGTTTTATAAGTATTCATGAATTTTTTTACTGAAAAACAATAATTCGTCGTAAATTTTCAATACCTTCGTATTTATAATAATTTAAATTTAGTCAAATCTAATCAAAGTTATAACGCAATTATGGATCGAAAGACACCGAATTGATCACTTTTAAACCGTGAAATTGGGTTCAAATAAATATTACATATTTATCGCACGCTGTTATTAACCTGAGTATTACATATTCTATCTATATAGGTCCCTAAACAGAAGTCAAAAAAAGTCTACGGACTTAGCAGCAAACATTCAAGTATCTCGAGTTGACTGAACTACAAACTCTACGGATTTTACAACAAATATTTAACTATCCCACCTGAGGGTTTAATTTAGATTCACCTTTTGACATTTAAATGATGAATAAGTCACACATCGGGTGTTTAATTTTGCTTTGCATGTAAAAATATTATGAATATGTAGTTATTTAATGAATTTCATGGATATTCATGAATATGTTTAGCATTCATTTAGATTTGGTACGTGCTGGAATAGTTTTACCTGTTCAAGTGTTTTCAATTGAGATGCTAATTATATTCTGTTATAATGGAACTATTAATATGAGCAATGGTCAGATATTAAAAAAATAGGAGTGCTATACTTACTACATAACTTTACTATTTAATGTGTACTACTAAAGAAACGTAATAGATTGAAAATAAATTTTTCTCTGCATTAAAATTTCTAATTAATGACAATATTACCCATCATCAGTTGGATTATCATTTCTGATAGTACCACTGGCAAAACTTAAAAAAAAACTTTTATAAACCCTTAATTTTCTCTTTTTTAAGCGTAGAATTTTCACAGGTACTATCTAGGCTATCTTATCGGTAGAAAATGTACAGAATGGAAATTCTATGAATATTTATGAAAAATATTCATTTAAAACACAATAATTCGTCGTAAATCTTTAGTTCATTAGTTATTATAATAATTTCAAATTAGTCAAATCTAAACCGTGGAATTTCCACGGGAGCTATCTAGGGCTATCGTAAAATGCAAATAATTTTCACAATGTTTTCATTTTTCTTCCCATTTTTCAGCTTTCAACGAGTGACAGAAGTACGGTGCTTCCACTGTAGGTGAGTAAAGCGACGTTACTTGTGCGGTCAAGTCTTTGGTTTGGAGGGTTCGAGTGCCCACTCAATTCTCGAATTTTCTTTGCTTATGTCGCAAGGACCAGGAGGGCTGACAGACTGATGGACTTAAACTGTTTCCTCAAATTTCCAGTTCCCCCTCAGGGCTTATACGTCACATCAACGACGGGAACAGTCGCTGGAAGTATAATCACTATTATTATTTTGCTAGCATCAGGAATTAAAAACTATTATGTATTCAATGTGTTCTTAAATGGGATAAAGTTTCTTTCTCTCTGGTGACGTTTTGAGAGTGCGTTCGACTTCACACTTCCCAAATTTATGCCCGCTTTTAAAATAATTGTGGCGTCTTCAATACACTAACTCTGCCGCTGATGAAACCGCGGTGGGATGCTATGATGCTGAGCCCTCGTAAATTTGTGAAATCAATTAAGAAAATGAATTTGGATTTACTCAAGTTTCAAAGATGGAGAGAGCAAATACGTGTTGTTCATGTATGAACGAAATATCTGACAAATGACTGAATTCCTTAACACACAATCCGCGTACTGCGCTCGTTTAAGAAATTCTCGGATACAGTTCGATTTTCTTAATCGAATTCACTCCATCAATGTCACTCTTTCCTTCGATAAAGAACTACTGGTCTGATCGTTAATCACTATTCTGGAAAGGTATTCATGTATTCGAAAAGCACAACGTCCTTAGATAAAATGTTCGTCTTTCGCAAACGACGATCAGGGAGTTGGATTGTATGGTTTTCAATGCAAAGTCATCGGAAACAAGCTCTTACTGTAATTGATCTCTTATTTTAAAAGCCATTTCGCTACGAGTGGGGTAACAAACTTAAAAGACTGTTTCTCATTGGTAAAATTTTTGGCTAAATGGAACATACAAACTAAACTTGTACAAAACATTGATAGAATCAGGGGTTTAGTATATGAACTCGAGTAACAATATCTGTACATTGTGTAGTGTGTGTACGCATTATAGCTATGATGGTCGTGCTTGAAATTTTTAAAACAGAAATTTTCGGATAAAGAATAGACTTGTTTTGGTATGAGAGCTTTGAAACGAACGGTATGAAACTCAAATGTAGTTTCTGGGAACTTTTTAATATCTGGTGACTACAGAAAAATGTATATTTTGAAGATAAATTCATTTGGTAAACTGTGAAAAGAGACTACATGTTAAAAACAAGGTAAAATAATTGTGCTTTAAAAGTATTGAAAAAATCTTTGAAGACACATTTTAAAATTTATTCTACACGGCGCAGCGCAGTGAAATAATATACTAGGAAAAAGTGAACTGAAATGTCATAATTATTTATTAGTGTTCTATATACCAATAAATAATAATCAAATTTCAGCCCACTTTTTTGTCTCACCCTGTATTATATGAACTCAATGTTATTGATTCTTTATGTAGAAATATTTTTTACGTAATGCTCCTACTCAGAAATTTTATTTTTCTAGGACATTTTTCGATGTCAATCAAACTTATTGAACCAAGAATTACAATAACTTTAGTCAGGCCATAATGCAGGATTTTAAACTCGTGTTTATTTCACGTAAATTTTATTAGGAAAAAGTTAGATTTTTTTGTCACTTGAGAGGCAGCTTTCCTTTTAATTTGCATAGTTCTCTCGTGTATAATTTCACATAAGGTGAAAGGGAGGTAGAAGACGGTCCGTGTTTGGTGTGATGGGTGCTGTAAAGTACAAGTGTTACAACGGAAAGAAGATCTTTAAAGCATTCATCTTTATAATAATTTTAAATTAGTCAAATCTAAATCGTGGAATTTCCACGGGAACGGTCTAGTAAGTAATAATGAATGCATTAAAGATTTACAACGAATTATTTGGTTTAAAATGAATACTTTTTATTAATTACATTAAAAACTTCCTTTCTGTATTTATCTACTGATAACATGGTCCAGATAGTACCCGTTGAAATTCCTTATTTTAAAAGTGGTAGAATTAAGGATCTATGAAAAAATACATTTTCGGTTTTACCCGTGAACATTTTCTATCAATATATACAGTACAGTAACACCAGCAAAACTGCAGACTTCAAAACTACGAAACTTCAAAACTGCGATTTTGATTTTGAAACTGCGCTTCCAAAAATGTGCTAGTCGATGTGCAGCTGTTTTACCTCCGGCAGCTTCTCAAAAGTAAACAAAGCAAAAGTATGTAGCTCAACAATCGTAGTACATATTTAGTTCTACAGAGTAAATCCCTACATATGAATCGTAAAACTAAAGAAAGATGTGCAATGAGGAAAGGAGCTGGTGTTACGAAGAAAAAACGATTAAGTATAGACAACAAATTAAAAATTATTGAAAAGTTTAAAGCTGGAATGAAAGTAATGGCGATTTCTCGTGAAACTGGAGTTCCTGAATCCACCGTTAGACTCACTATTTAAAATAAAAAATAAAATTGAGGGGTATGCCAGACACGTACCTAATGCAGTATCGCAAAGTAGAAAAAGTTGCAAAAAAGAGATGATTGCCGTTACTGAATCTATGCTACACCAATGGGTTCAAAGCCAAAGAGAGAATGACGTACGAGTCAACAACCTTATTCAGACAAAAGCTCTGTCTGACAGAAGTTAACGGCCATGAAGAATATTTAGAAATGGAAAGCAAGAATACTGAAGAAAATGATAATTGTAGAGCGTTCTGAGTTTAATGAACTTGCAACTAAACTTAAGGAGAAGGCATCAGAAGTAGAAAGGGATCCCAAGAGGCTAAAATCATTCCTGCGATCTATTGACGCACTGATGAGCTATTATAGAGAAGAATAAATAGCTAATCTATATATTCTGCTTTATTTACATTTTCATATATACATATAAACTAAGTAACTGTATCCGAGAGACGTATAATTTCAGTTAAATCTACTTACATACCATGTCTGTAAAAATATATAACCTCATATTGTAACATCTACGCTTTATGTATTCAATAGGTTCACATATAAACTGAAAGTATTATGTTTTTCAATTATCCTAAACGTCAATTCAGTTTTTTTACAAAAAGAAATTCCTGAAAACTCTAGCAATTTCCATGGTGTACGTAAATAACAGAGTTACAGTATTTTCAATTTTTCTGTAATTAATAATAAGTTTCACCTGCACTCGGTTTTCCTTGATGTGTCTTCAAAACTGCGATGCTTTCAAAACTGCGCAGCAATTTCGGAACGAGTTAGCACAGTTTTGCAGGTACTGTGCTTTCATTCTGCATCTTATCTACCGATAGCATGGCTGGGTAAGAAATAAATGCTAATAACAGAAAAAATTGAGTATTTTATAGTGATCTGGCTTCTTTGGTATCCACAATATTATACAATGCTTGTAATAGATGTTTACTTGTTCTGATTTAAGTTCAACAATTTTCCTTCAGAAATAAATAGGAAGTAATAGGACGGTAACACACACACAGAGACAGAGAGATAGAGAGAGAGAGAGATAAAGATACATTGTCCATCATATATGTACAAACCAAATCAAATTTTCTCCTATCTAAATCCGTGACAGAGCGACGGACCAAGCAAGCAAGCAACAAACTGTGTTATTATGTATAGTGGAATTCTATGACATTAGTATGAATCAACTTTTTCCTAAAGTTGTTTTTGTACATTTTTAAATAGAAATCAAAAACCAAGGAGATTTGAAATCAAAGCATCTGCAAAGTTGTTTTTAAATAAAACTAAAATACTCTAAAACGAATTTGTGACGTGCATTGTGCTCTGTACGATAGGAGAATGGGAAGCGAATATATCGGTAAAAACACAACGCGAACATTGACACCATAATGTTAGACTCCTCACAAGCATCATAAACGCAAAGACTGGCCATCAGAGTGTTGCCATATCGGCATTTTAGCAATGACAGGTCTAAGGCAGCGGTCAAAGTGTTGTCATATCGGCATTTTAGCGACGATAGGTCTAAGGCAACGGTCAAAGTGTTGTCATATCGGCATTTTAGCGACGATAGGTCTAAGGCAACGGTCAAAGTGTTGTCATATCGGCATTTTAGCGACGATAGGTCTAAGGCAGCGGTCAAAGTGTTGTCATATCGGCATTTTAGCGACGATAGGTCTAAGGCAGTGATTCCCAAAGTGGGCACTACCGCCCTCTGGGGGGGCGGTGAAGAGCTCTAGGAGGGCGGTGGAGCTCATCTTGGAAAGTTTTTTATATATAGAAAATTCATCTTTTCGATAATTTGCTATAAAATTTTAATATAATTAACCACAAGGGGGGCGGCAAGATCTCAAGGAGGGCGGTAGATAAAAAAGGTTGGGAACCACTGGTCTATGGCAACGGTCAAAGTGTTGTCATATCGGCATTTTTGCAATGACAGGTCTAAGGCAGCGGTCAAAGTGTTGGCATATCGGAATTTTTGCAATGATAGGTCCAAGGCAGCGGTCAAAGTGTTGCCATTTTCGGCGTTCTAACGACGATATTTCCAAGGCAGCGGTCAAAGTGTTGCCATTTTCGGCATTCTAGCTATGACAGGTTCAAAGAAGCGGTCAAAGTGTTGTCATTTTCGGTATTCTAGCGACGATAGGTCTAAGGCAGCGGTCACAGTGTTGCCATAATGGGGCGAAGAGAAAGGTCCACGGATAACGACGATCGCCTCTTCTAGCTTAAGCTGACACAGAATTGGAAGAGGCCTATGAGTGTCAATTATCGAGAATGATATGGCTACAACCGCTGCCCGGAAGGGCGAGGAGAAAATTATTTCTACTTTTCCGAGATTTTCTATTGATCGATAAGGAACTGATGAAAAACAGACATGGACTGATACGCATAGTACAGGACATTGATAATTCGGACGTAGAAACACGATAGTGTGAACATTTCCCTTCACTTTCTGAAACAGAAATTATTCGAAAGCATTTGCACTTTTATTAACTAAAGATGTGTACATATTTTATGAACTGGAATATTTTCAAGATAACTTAAAACAGGCTTTAAGTTTTCGCCGGAGGCAGCAGTAACATGATGTACACATGTGAAAAATACAAAGCCTTCTGTTTTATGCAGGCTTTCAGTAAGTAGTACCGAACATCGATCAAAAAAATAAATTCAACTAAAGAGAGTATAACATGAAATGAGATTAAATAGCAACCAGAACTTACAGGAGCAGCATACTCATTCCAACGTATGATATATACCAAACGAGTAATTAAGTATTTATAGTTACATTCAAACATTTGTACAATCTCATCTGAATAAACTGCATACTCTGGTTAAAACAATTAAATATTTTGGAAAACATATTTACCTCAGAAAAGTCATTACACTTTTTACTGCGAATTTATTTCATTTATTAATTCACTTCGTTCTCCACTCTGACGTTCCATTAACACTCGCTTCATAGCAATGGTTAATATAGCCACGTAAAATTTTCTTAATGGAGGCCGTGCACTCCCACAATTGGAAAAAGTTATCTCGAGTTTCACAATTCATAATTAGAATCGAGTTTTTTATAGGAGAAGCAGGTGATTCAAGAATAGAATTCTTCCAACGATGGAACTAAGACGGGTTTCAAGCTTCGCTGTTACTGTATTTAATCGATTTTTTATCGTACGAAAATATTGAAAGTTTGTGTTCGGTTCGTGCACAAGTGGAGAACTTTGGGGTTTCAATGTTCGGAAAGTAGATTGGGAACTAACATTGGCTGGTGATTATAGTTTCGGGTGATGAGTGTTGGAACTTATATTGTTCATTTTGCCGAACTGATCCGATACACTTTTTCTTCGGAGATACGTAGAGAAATATTGGAGGATGCACTTGAAGATGAAGGTGATAATTGAATCAATTGAAATAGTTATGCATATAACAGGCCTGAGAGACATTGTGATGCTTGAAAGCTTTTCAACTGATTAGGAAAATTGATTATTAAAAACATACTTGTTAGGATGCAAGTGTTGATTGAATTAGACTGACTAGTACGTGCTGATTTTCCCCCGTACATTCTTACTCATTTTTAAAAATTCCACACGTTGCAGAACGATACTTTTAACTTAGCTAGCTTGTATGTATAATTGTAATCATAAGCTCTAGTTACGTGTACAGACAAATGAGCGAAAACACGGCTTAGTGAATCAATTAAAAGGCTTCCGTATTGTGTCTTTGATCCAGTCGGTGTAGCGGTGCACGTTAGTGTACACCCCCAACTGTCCACACCCCACACCAAATGACGTCACGCCCACCACCACCCAGTGCACTTTTTCTCCGTCTTTCCGGTCTTCACATAATAGCGGACCTCCGGAATCACCTGGAACAGAAGTGTCATGAGAATAAAACATGATGTTTCTGTTATTTCTCTTATTGGAGGGCGTCTTTTTTATTATTTCTCTACTTGAGGGCTTCTTTTTCTATTATTTCTTTGGTTAGGGTTTTTTTCTATTATTTCTCTACATAGGGGCTTCTTTTTCTACTATTTCTCTGCTTAGGGGACTTTTTTCTATGATTTTTATAGTTGGGAGAACTTCTGTTTGAGATAGAACGGTTTACTCCTGCTGTTTCATTCGGCCAAACGTCTCTCATGTATTCAGACTTTTAAGTCATCAAAGGAAGGATGAGACCCGGCCTCATCAATGCTGCGTTGCATTTACTGGTCCACTCTCATTCGCCATTCATCTTCTTTATCATCCAAACGCGGTTCGGAAACCAATGTCATTTTCATAGTTAAATTAGTAACAATTTTTAAGAATAGTTCACAAGTAACTCATGGAGGCGAGGGAAAAATTTTTGCTGTAAATTAAGACATTAAACTATTGAGATATAAAGAGCCCTACCTTAGCAGGTAACCATTTTCAAGAATAGTTCATAAATCACTTATGGAGAAGAAAAATATCATTTCGCTGCAAATTAAGGCATTGAAACTATTGGGAGATAAGGAGCTCTACCTTTGCAGGTATCTTTGCTGGCATCCAAATCCCCGGCACAAAGCATGTTCTCCGTCATGTTCAGAGCTGTGTGAACCTCCTCACATTTGCTGGCAGACAGAATCGGAACCTAGAAGAAAAAAATCAGCGTTTAAAATGAAAAAGGTAGCAAAAATGGGAAACAAAATCGAGTATTTTCAAATGAAGAACGAAGAATGAAATTATAATTTTGGATTTTTTTTGTCATACACAGTGAAGGAAAATTCAAATTTTACAGCTAATTGTTGAACGTAAAAATGGTTACTTTAAATTACGAAAGTTTGTGAAACGCAGAAGTATATCTGAGACGAAAGCATGTCAGAGACAGAAGCATGTCTGAGACAGAAGCATGTCTGAGACAGAAGCATGTCTGAGACAGAAGCATGTCTGAGACAAACGCATGTCTGAGACAGAAGCATGTCTGAGACGGAAGCATGTCTGAGACAGAAGCATGTCTGAGACAGAAGCATGTCTGAGACAAACGCATGTCTGAGACAGAAGCATGTCTCACCTTAGCATGCCTGAGACAGAAGCATGTCTCACCTTAGCATGTCTGAGACAGAAGCATGTCTCACCTTAGCATGCCTGAGACAGAAGCATGTCTCACCTTAGCATGTCTGAGACAGAAGCATGTTTCACCTTAGCATGTCTGAGACAGAAGCATGTCTCACCTTAGCATGCCTGAGAACATCACTACCAGGTCCGAACAGAGCTGTCTGGCCCCACCCTAACACTACACAGCGCAGTTTGTTGCGCGGAAACTGGCCTTTTTTGGTCCGATGTTTCTTGTTGGTGATTTTTTTCTTATCCGTTTTGCTGTTCTCCTGTTCTCGTTGATCACCCTCCCGGAATTTTTCTTGTATTTTCAAATGTTTTTTTCTTTTTCTTTCTTGTTGTTTGCTGTCCTTGCTCTCCGTATTCAAGAGTCGTGCGTCCAGTAACTTTTTCGTTCGGCTATTCACTTGTGCACGCATCTTTTCCCTGACTTTCCTTATTTTCGCTTTGTCGTCCCCTGAAGAAGTTTGTTTCCCCTGCACTTCTCGATTCATTTTAGAACTTACTCTGGGATCTTCTTCGCCTCGAGTTGCTTTGTTATGCGGACTATCCGCAAAAAAGTGATCTGTCCGCTGCCCTTCGGTGTCGTGGATTGAATCTATACTGCGGATTAGGAAACGCGATGCTCGCCCCAAATTGACTGGCTTCGATGAATTGGCTACTTTATTTGAGGGTGCTTTCTTCAGAGAGGATGGATTAAGCGTGGACTTCACTGGGGTCTTTCGGTATTCATTGATTTTGCGCAGCGCCTTCGAGCTATTGCGGATCACTGACTCAAGTTTTGCTGATTTGAAAAATTGAGGATTTGGGAGGCATGCGCTGTAGTGCAGAAAAGTAGGCTGAGTCTGGGATAGCAAGCCAGACTTATTTTCATCGGACGCTTGAGCTGGGATCTTTTTTTCTACTGATGGATTCGAAAACATCGCTCTCACACGATCGGCATGCGACTTCAGGGTTTTGGATTTTTTGGCATTTCGAGGCTCGATTATTGACTCGATTTCATCTTTAGGTAACATCGGAGGACATCTCTTCTTCTGCTCCAAAGAACCTGAAGACTCTGAGTCGTAAAAGGTTGGCGGTTTTCGCTGGTGGCTTCCAGAAAGAAACGTCGAAATAATGGGCAAGTCCTCAATATTAACAACTATGGGATTCCTGACACGATTTTCTGAGTCAAGAATATTATGAGCAACGTTAGAAATTAAAGAGGAGATCAAGTTTGGGATGGCATTGTGATCTTGTGCAGTGTTATTCCTACGATCGAAGTTGATGTTCAGACTTGAAAATGGGAAGTTGAGTATACCTTCCGAAAGGAATTCAAGAGATCTGTTTTGTTTCGACATCGTAATTTTTTTCTCATTAGTTGTACAATGGTCAAGCAACGGCAACGGTTTGCCTGTTGCAACTGCAAAAAAGCTTATGAAGAGTGACGGCAAGCACATATTTGGATTTGAGTTCGTACCTCCTTCGCTTTCAAGCACTTGTTGAAAAATTAAACTAAGGTACTTCAGATATACATATCTGTATTCTTCAG
Organism: Trinorchestia longiramus; assembly: GCA_006783055.1. NCBI lineage: Eukaryota > Metazoa > Arthropoda > Malacostraca > Amphipoda > Talitridae > Trinorchestia > Trinorchestia longiramus. The sequence goes on from VCRD01001230.1 coordinate 15,809, forward strand.
ACGGTGAACCACTTTTTGGGATACATTCAACCAGTTGACTCCAAAGGGAGAAAGCAGAGTTGAACAGTTTCATTTTATCTTTTTTTCCTGTTCCAGGTCGTTGTGGGTTTGAAAAAACAGGTATTCCCGCTACATTGGTAACATCCCTGGCGGGTTTGTGTGGTCCCATCGAGACTTTAGCAGGACTGGAAGTGAGGTGCAGCAAAGCAATGTCGCCGTCGTATGTTCGGAGGTTAAAAGACTTGTGGATGTGAGCTTCTTTTATCTAAAACAAACACAATTTCAGATGAATTAGCGATACTGATCACACGGTTAGCAGTCATTTTGCTTCCTTTTGTTACTTATTAATTAACTGCTTATATACATGACTTTCTTTCAAACGCTAGGCATCAATGTGAAGTTTTTAATTAGGTTTATTAAAAAATTACTTTTCATACAAAGTATCTACACAAGCAAGTAGTTGAAGCACTCGGTAACAAATTACTGAACAAATTTGGAGATTTGAGTATAAATATTCCAGACAACTAAAATTTAACCTCACTAGCTTGGCGCTCCGTAACGAATGCACTGATTATTGGGCTAAAAAGAACCATCAAATTTTTGGGCTGATCGTATGAAATTAATTAAGAGAAAATATGCATTTTAGTTTATTAAAATACCTAGCATAGGAGAGAGATTTTTGCATCTTATATGCAAAATAATAATGGAAATTGTATATTTTGTTATAATCAACGGGGGTGTTTTGCAATAATTCAACACATCACACATACTGTACACATCCCTACACTCAATATTATGGCACATCACACACACTGTACACATACCTATACTCAATATTGTGGTACATCACACACACTGTACACATCCCTACACTCAATATTGTGGCACATCACACACACTGTACACATCCCTACACTCAATATTGTGGCACATCACACACACTGTACACATCCCTACACTCAATATTGTGGCACATCACACACACTGTACACATCCCTACACTCAATATTGTGGTACATCACACACACTGTACACATCCCTACACTCAATATCATGGCACATCACACACACTGTACACATCCCTACACTCAATATCATGGCACATCACACCAACACATCACTGCACACAACACAACACATCATTGCACACAACACAACACATCACTGCACACAACACAACACATCACTGCACACAACACAACACATCATTGCACACAACACAACACATCA
>VCRD01001230.1:54289-64421 GCA_006783055.1 Trinorchestia longiramus
AGCAGTTAATTGATCACTGCTGAAGAGTAGCAGTTAATTCATCACTGCTGAAGAGTAGCAGTTAATTCATTACTGCTGAAGAGTAGCAGTCAATTCATCACTGCTGAAGAGTAGCAGTTAATTCATCACTGCTGAAGAGTAACAGTCAATTCATCACTGTTGAAGAGTAGCAGTTAATTGATCACTGCTGAAGAGTAGCAGTCAATTGATCACTGCTGAAGAGTAGCAGTTAATTGATCACAAGTGAAGAATCACGAAACATATCAGCGGACACTTCATGATTTCATCAGAGACAATCGCAAGCCCATGAATTTTTACACAGAATTTTTTTACTCACAGATACGGAAAAATATCAGGAGAGGGTGTTTTTAGTCCATTATCTTCAGAATCTTCAAAAAACTGTGGAATATTTTAGCAAAAACTACGCCATTACTCATCTTAAAGTCCTAATGTTCGGGGAGGATAATCTCAGAAATTAAAAAAATCTGTTTTTCTTTACAGGGTAAAGTTTTGCAAAAAATGTATGTTGAGTTTTATGTTGTTCACAAAAATGTCAAAAGTGAAACTAAGGAGTTTTTGAGTTATTTATTTAATGCTTCCTCAAACTCGAACTGAAATCCCTTCCCAAACTCTGAAAACTTTGTCAGGAGTATTTGAAAAAATTATTGTGTATTAGTTTCTTAATTTAAACACGCACTGCTTCAAATAGTCACATGGGCAAAAAGTCATATTTAATTTTCAATATCAAAGCCCTTTGGATAAAAAAACATTTGGTTTTTATCTAACCGACATTGGAGTTCATTTAAGAAACACTGAACTCTTGTATGCCAAAGTTCCTGGTTTAGATATTTTTTTGAAATGTTTGACTGCGTCAGATTTGTTTTGGCAGAACGAGGAGATAAAAAAGTTCTAGCAATTTTTGAGTCCAAACTAAGAAATTAAAAAAAGCATAAATAAATCACCTCTTCATTTTATTCTCATTAACTTTTCATTCGCCTTTAAAAACGAATGCCACAGAGTCTTTACTTCTCAAAAACAGATTAAAAATATCGTGCTTCTCTGAGCGCTGCTTAGCACATAAAGAAAAAATGTTGAAAGCCATGAGAACGCCAAATTTTTTCTGTTTTTTGGTCCTTCCATGGGAAAATAGTGTTGAAAATCTGAAAAATGCCAAACTTTTTCTCTTGTTGTCGTGTATCTCAGAATATAAAAAATGTTCGAAATCAGAAAAATGCTCAGCTTTTTTTTCTTTTTTGTTTACCAAAAGAAACAAAATGTTCGAAATCAGAAAAATGCCAAAGTTTTCCTCTTCTTTGGTCTCCCCCAGAAGAAACAAATGTTGGAAATCTAAGGTCAAGTCTGCGGAATGATCACACGTGTGTGCCGTAGATCATCACTGCGTCCAGATTAACTAAGAGAAATTTGCGGACGCGAGAAAACGCTTCCAATATTTGTCTCAACAAACTGCCAATGGCAGCAGCTTACTGACCCACACCTTTTTATTTGTTTTACTTTCCTCACAGACGATCGACAAGAAGAAGTGACCGGCATTGTGTCATCGAGGAGCTAGTATTGTGTCGTTGTGTCGGAATGGTGGTGTGTGGGAATGGTGGTGTGTGGGAATGGTGGTGTGTGGGAATGGTGGTGTGTGGGAATGGTGGTGTGTGGGAATGGTGGTGTGTGGGAATGGTGGTGTGTAAGAATGGTGGTGTGTGGGAATGGTGGTGTATGGGAATGGTGGTATGTGGGAATGGTGGTGTGTGGGAATGGTGATGGAGGCATCATTGAGTTTTGGAGGATGTTAGTGAAATCTGTACTTAACGTTCTGCATAAAGAGATTGTCAATAAATCAGGCTGAAAATATTTATAATTTATGGTCCAGATACTTATGATTTATCGTCCGGATGTTTTTAATTTATGGTATAAATATTCACAATATATCACCCGGATAGTTATACAATGAACCAAAGTCATAAATATTATTTCCTGTGTAGAGTGTTTCTCAGAATAAAATCTTTAATACACTGCCAAAAGATAAGAAAATATTTTTTTTCTCACCATTGAAGATTAAAATATCCTGTAAATATCCAAACATATAATCTAGTTGATAGGTTTGAAATCCTTCACGTTTCTATGTTCTTAATTCCGTAATGGTGGCAGAAAACACGTAGTAAGTTTAATGTGATAAGTTTAATTTGAACTAAACATAAGTTTACATAAGTCAGTCTGGAGAACCGACTTTAAGCTGTACTCAATATTCATAATACAATTATCTACACAACAATTTCAGGAACATTTTGGAACGACAATTCAGTCTCACTTTCATAAGAGTTTTGCCGTTTATTACCGCAGCCTTGCTGGCCTCTGCTTCCCTGTTGACAAAATTGATCAGAAATATTGGATCATCGCAACTGAAATTGCTGCTGTGGGATCAAGCGTCTGTTTAATGATACTCAGCTGGTTTTTCTATTGCAAGTATTCTTTATGGGTTTGCTTTTAATCTATTTATTGTGTGCTTGTTGTCAATTGTTGTGGTCTTTCCCGTTGTTGATATGTTAGGTATTAGGTATTCATGGCATGTTTGCAATCAGTATTAAAAGCGATTGAAATAAATGGGTGAAATTCTAGCGTCTGTGGTGCAATAATTAACAAGACGGAGGCCATAATTTAATATTGCCGACTGGAAATTGTAATGTTGACTCAATAATTAAACGAATAAAGAGAGGAACAGTTCATAGTTGTTTTCTTACATAAGGGTAACATATTATGAAGAAAGATTTCATTCTACGCATTAAAATTTCAGACTAAGCAGAAATCAGCAAGCTGAAATACGAATTTTTCAGCTTTGTGATTGATGAAAATGTCTTAATTGTGAGCACTTTTTAGTCTGGTGACGTTCTGGTAGTTTAAAAAGTAGAGATCAAGTGTTCTATCTCTGAACTTCGATGTGCAGCGTAAGCAATATTGTCTACTGAAAAGCTTTTATGTTCACTTGTGCAGTCATGCAGGCAACAATCAGACAGTAAACACATACACAACAATCATACAATCATACACAACAATCATACAATCATACACAACAATCAAACAATCATATGCCTGACCATATGCTCTCCATCAAGCAACACATGTAAGTAAAGAAAAGACAAATAAATAACTATGAAAAAGTAAATGCATTCAAACTTTTAAAACTACCCCACACGACCTCCACGTAATTTTCTGGTTCTGTGATCCGAGCAGAATTATTCTTCCGGGTTTACGAGATCAAAGTTCCCGGGTTAGAATTTTTTGCCGAGTTTTCAAGACAGGTCGAGTTTCGATCTCTAATTCCTTAATAAATAATGAAGTCCGCAAGAAAAATTTTCTAAACATACAAGACGCAATTTCTAATGAACACGAGAATGTTAACACACAGGCTTTAATGCTAGGCTTTAATCAGATAGGATTTAATCACATAAGCTTTTTTAATGCTAAATCTTTCAAGTCTAGGCAAATTGTGTGTATAAAGTGTCGATTATTTGCGTTTCGAATACAGGATTTTAACGCTCTGTTAATTTCACTTTCACAAACTTTATTCCCATTTTTGTAACGCTCAGACTGGAGGTCGAAAGTTTGAACCCAACACTCAAGCTCTAAAATTTGTCACACAAAAGTGAGGCGTTGCAGAAACATAAATAAAATTTAGTGGAACTTGTCAAAAAATAAGGATGTCCGGCGGTAGTATCGCACAATGAAGACTGACGATCTGACCTGAAAGGAGTTCTCTTTCACAACTTTAGCAATATCGGACTAAGGAAGATGAGGGCTGATAAACGCAGTTGGTGCTCTTGTAGGCTGAATGTACTGTTATTCCTGTAGATGACTTACATCTAGAACTAACCAATAAAAATATGGTTTCTACGTTTTTACTTAAAAAGTTTTCCTATACACCCGGCTACGATCCAAAAGTAATGTGAAACAATTGTTGCAAGCGGTTCTGCATGCGGAAGTCTAGCGAAATTAACAGATAAATTACAAAGGATGGTTTCAGACACGGGTTATTTTGTTGGGTAGCGTGTGGGAGCTGAAGCTCAACTTCCAAATGTAATACAGAAGCACAAGGAATAGAAAATTTTAATAAAATTTATAAATTCTACCCTCCACAGCAGCGCCTCTTCATCGTAATTCAAGCATCCATAGTGGTGTCAAAAGATGTGTTTTGGTAAGATGATGTGATTTTCCGTTGGTTAAACCTGTTATTATTTATTAGTATCTAGAATACCAATTGCATGCACAAGATAGATGTTCTGTTTGTGATTGCATGCATGAGTCAAACTATTTCTAGTGAGGAGAAAGCTACCATTCCAAATTAGTATTCTAGATAGATACCATTAAATAATAAATAATTAACTTTTTGGGGGGGATTACCCTGTATTGGAACTCGCAATTTGGCAGCGAAAAAACTGAAAAGCCTTCCCGTACGATAAAGTTTATGAATCTCAAGAGCAGCCACGAAAATTCCAGGGAAAATACTCATGTACATCGCAGAAATGTGCAATTTCAGGTTACGCTCTCGTCAATGACATCGCGTTAGTGTAGATTTTACAGTTTACAGCATCACGAATGAGTGAAATTTGGTATTGCGTTAGTGTAGATTTTACAGCATCGCGAATACGTGAAACTTATATAGCGTCAGAATAGATTTTACAGCATCACGAATGAGTGAAACTTGGTATTGTGTTAGTGTAGATTTTATAGCATCACGAATGAGTGAAACTTGGTATTGTGTTAGTGTAGATTTTACAGCATCACGAATGAGTGAAACTTGGTATTGTGTTAGTGTAGATTTTGCAGCATCACGAATAAGTAAAATTTGGTAGTGAGTTAGTATAGATTTTATGGCACCACGAATGAGTGAAATTCTGTATTTTATTAGGTAGCACATGAACAAATACGTAGTATGTGATGATTAAGCGTTGACTGATCGATTTAGTATTGGTAAAATGTATGGAATGAATGAGCTTTGTTTGAACAGCTCAGTTATTTATATTCTGAGCGTCATGCAACCGTAGCTGAATGAGAGACAGGGTCACTCAAACTTTCCTTTTTAAGAACGAAAAAATTAAAATTTTTCAAAATTATGAATGTTTTTAAAATTTTATCGAGGCCTAATTAATTTTCTCTTTGAAAACCAAAAATTCATTTTGGAAATTAATCTTTCGATTAATGAAGGTGCGAAACACTTCTTATTTTATTTTAAAAAGTTTGAAGCAGAACTGTGATTTCAAGGAATTTCAACTAGGATTTTTAAAGATATAATTGATTAGAAGTACATGTAGGAAGACATGTGGTAGGGTCTATGCCATTTACATTACCTCAAAATAAAAAATATTAATTAGGCCGAAAATGAAAAGTTTACCGATTTTTGTTTCACAAAGTTTGCAATTTTTATTTATTTTCCAGAGCCTGTGTGTAGAACACCTGGTGTATTACTACACATTTTACTGTATCCCACACCGACGTATTCTAAATTCCCACGAGGCTGCCCCTCTATTTATGTAGGTTTACTTCACACATATAAGCCTACTCTACACGCGTCCTTCCGCTCACAGCAAAAATATTTCACAATTTGGAGAAATTTTTAGGAAAAGTACTGGACGGTCGCTCAAAAACTGGCAGCCAAACATGGGTCTGAATTTCAGAGAACGCCGCCTAAAATCTTTCTTTTAGAGAAGTCTTCGCCCAGCATGTGTGTCCTGAACATAAATATGTTTCTTATAAAAATATGATGGTCAAAAAAGTTTAGATAGAACGGAGAATATTAATATTCAGATGTAAAATGAAGTTCTTAGATGGTGAGAAAATGCTGGAATGGAAAAAATTGATGCTGTAATTGAAGCTGTGTGAGAGCATAGCTTCCAATTTTGAGCGTATGTTAATAATTCTGTAAAAAAGAACGCATAATTCGCATGTGTTAAAAAATTCGTTATGGGAATTTAGCAGTGCGCACACCGTGAAAATTCTTACTAATATGTTTAGTAAACTATCACACAGAATGCCATTGGCATGTCTGTTCCATATTTGCCATAAACGCCAATGTTGGGCACCGATTTATATGCAGTTCTGGTCCATATATGTCATAAAGGCCAATGTTGGGCCCAGATTTATATGCAGTTCTGGTCCATATATGTCATAAAGGCCAATGTTGGGCACGGATTTATATGCAGTTCTGGTCCATATATGTCATAAAGGCCAATGTTGGGCCCAGATTTATATGCAGTTCTGGTCCATATATGTCATAAAGGCCAATGTTGGGCACGGATTTATATGCAGTTCTGGTCCATATATGTCATAAAGGCCAATGTTGGGCACGGATTTATATGCAGTTCTGGTCCATATATGTCATAAAGGCCAATGTTGGGCACGGATTTATATGCAGTTCTGGTCCATATATGTCATAAAGGCCAATGTTGGGCACGGATTTCTGCGCAGATTTCCTCCATATATGCCATAAGGGACAATGTTAGGCACGGATTTCAACACAAGTAACAAATATTTCGTTTATTTGCCCTGCACTGACGACCATCTCTGTCTGTCCTGATCCAGCCTCTGGGGATTATCGATGATTTTGGTCAGTTATCGGCCAGTTGACGATAATTGACGTACCTAAATGTAGGGTAACTTACAGTGATCAGACACTGATGATATACTGGGAGGGAGGAAGTTTTTGCATCTCTGACGAACTTTGATAAAAGAGGAGCATTTCATCCCCGGGATAAAATTAGTTTAAAATAATGGAAATTATGTCTATTCATACCGTATTTTATACTCGGTCTTCTTCAGTTTAGTTAGTTAAGAGACTGAGAATTGAAGCAACAATTTTAAATCGGGTTAAAGGTGTAACGAATGTATCATAGGTACGAAGCGTTATAACAAGAAATAAAGCTTTCAGGAGCACTGACACATGCAATGATATATCAAACCAAGAAGGCTTCAGAATTATGTTAACTATTTTCATAACCGCATAGTAGCATCATAAATCACATAACATTTAAAAATCGTGCAGAAATCGCTAATGACGCTAAAAAATATTGTTGTTTGAATTACCATAACTATAACAATGTTCCATGTTATGATGGTTATTATTGTGATTAATAATTGCGTGAAATAAAACGCATGATTGCAATCTCATAGCGATTGTCAATAAACAAATAGTTAATAAAGTGACTGTTAACCCTCAAGTTGTCACAGTAATGAAATATGGCGGATACATGAGGCTTGAAATTTGCAAAAAACTATGACTCCTGTTTTTCATGCGATTCCCTTTACTTGGGCTTCACTATTATGTGCGAAAATTAAGAGCACATGAATGAACATTTTGCTAAATATTACAGTAAAATACATGAACTTCACCCGTTAACATCATACTATACCTGCAGGGTATGCAGGATACTGTGCCTGAAGGGTCACCCGTATACAGGATACTGCACTTGCAGACCATCCCGTATACAGGATACTGTATTCGCATGGTCGCCCGTATACAGGATATTGTATTCACATGGTTGCCTGTATACAGGATACCATAGCTGGAGATATACAGTATCTCTAACTCTCATCTAGTTGAAAATTTACCCATGCATTGACTAGATATAAAACGTAGCCATGAAACTGCGATTCAAATTCAGTTACACAACCGAGACTGACGTCAATTTAAACGCTAACCCAACTAAAAACATATCACCAACGTCAATCTAACTCGAGACATGTTTCTAACTTTAGCTTCGCAGCAAGCAGGCTTTTGCGAATTTTGCAGCACATTTTAGCGATGGTTTGGGGGTGTGGGGCTCCGTAGCATGTCACCAGTAATGTATTTATTGTGACCAAGGCATTTCGCAACGATATTTTGACACGAGGGCGAGAGGAAACCCTCGGTCATCAAATTAACTTATTTCGAGGGACATCCGAGGGGAAAATCTCCCCGGGATCGAGGTAAGGGAAGCATGGGTTTGGTTTTCAGTTGCGTTTCAACGAATTTAAGAGCGCTGTTTTTTTCCCCTACTTGATTAAATCAATTACCCGAGTTTTAAATTATGGCACAGTTTTACGCACCTTGACGTAAGTTGATGAACTTGCTGCAAAAAATGAAAACCCTTGTGATTCGACTTGGGTCATGCTATTATGCTCTTTTAATATTTTTATACGAGCGATTTTGATATAAGGGTAAACTTATCACTTAAATCTGATGTACTCAGCCGAGGATGAATTTTATCAGCTTATTACTCAAACCTGAGTGAACTATTCAATTATTTAAGTGTCTCAATTGACTTAGTATTATCTAATCTAATACTAAGAATGACCGTCGTGTGTTTATATATTTATTTATTTATTTATATTTATGTTGCGCGTCACGCTCTTAAGAATAGATAGGAAGAAATTAGCACTGGTGGTCTTAGTTTCAGTTCACTGGTAAATTAATACACTCATTTTCGCTGTACAAGTGCACTATAATAAGTCACTTAAAAAAAATTAGAGAGATCCAGAGCCTTATGTACTCAAATCCGTATCGTGGATAGGGAGTTGGGCGGGGTATTGCTTATCATAATATACATACACAAGCTCGCAGTTGCTTTCAGTAATGCTGAATTTCTGTATCTAGGATGTGACACGAATGGCGATAACATCTTCTATTGCGGCTCAAAAATACTGTATTCTAAGTGTTTATTATACACTAGATTTGCCATCATTTTTGATGGTACGGGTACACTAGTATATCATAATTATTGCAGCTAGCACTGTGACAAGCATCACTGAGCACCCTGAAATTTTGGTGTATGAATACTGGAGTAACAATTACCAAGAGAGTAGGAATTTTACCAATTTTAACAATTGACAAGGAAGTAGAGAGTAACAATTTTTGAGTAGGAACGTTAATGGAGGAATGTTAGAGTGGGAATGATGTGATGGAGTAAGGATGTTGAAGTAGGAATGTTGGAGTAGGAATGTTGATTTAGGAATATTGGTGTGGGGATGATGTGATAAAGTAAGGATGTTGAAGTGAGAATGTTGGAGAAGGAATGTTGATGGAGCAATGTTGGAAGAGGAATTTTATGATAGAGTAAGGATGTTGAAGTAGGAATGTTGGAGTAGGAATGATGTGATGGAGTAAGGATGTTGAAGTAGGAATGTTGCAGTGACTTGAAACTTGCGTTTACTGTTATCGAACTAAAGACGCAACAATTATTGTTAGATTTATTCCATTATCACCAGCTTGGTCGACTGGTGAGCGAATCTGCTTGCGAGCAGAAAGACCCGGGTTCGAATCCCGCTGCCGACATGGTTGACGCGGCTAGAAATACGGCATGGGACTTGGGTAAAACAACCGAATAATTATCGAAGTAATTATCCGACCCAAGAATGGGCCAGAAGGTTCGTTCCCATAGCCTCATTCTATTCTATTCTATTCTATTCTAATTACCGAATACAAGAGACTAATGGTCGACATTAGAGCATTAAGAGCATAAGTAATCGAATATAAGGAATAATGGTAGGCATTGTAATATTAAATGACAAATAATATTCCTTATACCACAATCAAATTCTAACAACCGGTCAAAACAACTTTGCGTGAAGAATAAAACCCTTTTCGTGCCGTCATTTTTGTAATGCAACAAAACATATTACTTTATTTTAAATTCCATCGCTCACACTACGCCTGACCACTGGAGACCCACTCGAATATTTTTAAAGTTCTGCTCTGACGAATTATTCTGTTACTAAATGATACATAGGTAGTTACTAATTAATGAATGTAAATATTCAGTAGCCATTATCTTCAGGGTTGTAACAACTATAACTTTTGACACTGCTGCCTCTTGTTAGTCTTTATTAGGACCATTTGAAATACGAGTGTTAGTGAAACAGAGAGTGTTATTGTGTTAGACAGAGAGCGTTGTGTTGTTATTGTGTTAGACAGAGAGCGTTGTGTTGTTATTGTGTTAGACAGAGAGCGTTATGTTGTTATTGTGTTAGACAGAGAGCGTTGTGTTGTTATTGTGTTAGACAGAGAGCGTTATGTTGTTATTGTGTTAGACAGAGAGCGTTGTGTTGTTATTGTGTTAGACAGAGAGCGTTGTGTTGTTTTTGTGTTAGACAG
>VCRD01001230.1:71281-83707 GCA_006783055.1 Trinorchestia longiramus
ACAACACACTGGTACTTCATACCGCTACAACACACTGGTACTTCATACCGCTACAACACACTGGTACTTCATACCGCTACAACACACCGGTACTTCATACCGCTACAACACACAAACTCTAACACAGCTAAGGACGGCCCCGTAAGAACTAGCCCCACATGAGACATCATCTCATTTGAGTCAGCTTTTTTTTCAGTTTTTCTAACTTTTCTGTCGTGTCAGCGCCCGTAAGGTCACGTAAGGTCATCATTTCTCCTGGGGGCTGCCGACCCCTTTCATAAAAAATTCTCTTCATTTCCTTGTGTGGATGAAGTCACATTTTTCCCCTCACTGTACCCATCAGAGAGACCCTTAAAAGTTTCCCCTCCTCCGTGCTTGAGATGCTGCTCCCACCTGAGCGAGATCACGGGTAAATGTGAACGAGAATTACCCCGAATAGCGCGTTCTACTGAGCTACGCGCAAACCAGGTGGTCATCATTTGAAATTTATATAAATACATGTATGTTTGTACTTAAAATTCAAAGTAAGTATTGTACTGCGTGTACAGGATGTCCCATAAAGATGTATTACATTTTTGAAAGTCTACTGCTGGTATACTTTATTTGGATTTAGGTGCTTAGTGACGTAGATATATGTTCAAAAACTTAAATAAAAAAAGAATATTCTACTTAAGAAATTAAATGTCATAAACGAAAAATGTAATATTCTTGCCGTAGTCTAGTCTTCCCCTAATAATGTGCAAAGAGTGAGTACATTTTTGTGGGGACATGCTGGACATCTATACTCAATTCAAAGCATGCATACTTTATATGTTATATTCTAATATATGTCTATATATTACATGTATCCACATATACTCTAATGCAGAGAGTAATTCTCTATTCTATAAAAACAAAGATAATTGCTTTTATGAAGACTCAAATTCATGGTTTCTTTTTATTTTCAGAGAGGGAATTTGAGGTCAAAAATGAACTTACTTAGGAAAAAGGGAAAAGTTTTAATTTTCTTTAATAAGATTGCGTAGAGCTCAAAAATTATATAAGTGTGAACGTCACATTTTTTTTGTGGAAAAACTAGCTCATTTCTTCCAAATGAAATATCTTGTTTAACTAAAACATGTTAATTTTTTTGAGGTAACTCTCATGATATGGATAGTGATGAGCAATGTGAATACATAATTTGTTAGCATTTACACAGAGCGTTGTGTACACACGGTGTTATATGTTCTTAGTTGTATCATGCTTCTCAGTCATGACTGAAACCACTTTTCAGTCATGACTGAACACACTTCTCAGTCATGACTGAATACACTTGTCAGTCATGACTGATCACACTTGTCAGTCATGACTGGACACACTTGTCAGTCATGACTGAACACACTTGTCAGTCATGACTGAACACACTTGTCAGTCATGACTGAACACACTTTTCAGTCATGACTGAACACACTTCTCAGTCATGACTGAATACACTTGTCAGTCATGACTGAACACACTTCTCAGTCATGACTGAACACACTTTTCAGTCATGACTGAACACGCTTCTCAGTCATGACTGAACACGCTTCTCAGTCATGACTGAACACGCTTCTCAGTCATGACCAAAGAGGTTTGGTCTGTTGGGCAAAAGCCGACCTTCAAATAATATTTAAATCATGAGGAATACCTTACATCTTTTGTGATGTGAAAATGAGTCCTGAAAAATAGGCTAAATCCGTCATATTCCTTCAAAAAAATGAAAATCCTTACTAGTCGGAATGTTCTATTTCTATCACACTCAAATGAAGATTACTTCAAACAGCCATCTTAAATAACAAATTCTAATCTTATAATTTTGAATAGTCAAAATATTTTAAAGAGCTTGACATTAACTTCGCATTTATGTTTCTTAATAATTTTAAACTGACATAATATTTTTAAGTGTTTAACTTCAACTTTGCATCTACGTTTCCTAATTCTCACCCGAAAGATTATTTCCTTTACGCCACAGAGAAAGTGAGCTCCGTCTGTATAGTTCCTTTACCCATAAACAAATGCCTTACCTTTCAAAGCAGCTTTCTCTTTCCCTTCAAAAGCCGCGAGTTGGACATCTTTCTTGTTTAAGTTTCGCTTGGTTTTGAAACTGTGGTCCTTGACAGCTGTGGATGAGAAGGTTTTCGTCTGCGTAGCTTCATTGCCTTGGTTTGCTACTGCTTCTCTCTGGGGTACATCAACATCATGCATCAATACCAACATCAATGTTATCACACATCAACATCATGCATCAATACCAATATCAATGTTATTACACATCAATATCATGCATCAATACCCACATCAATGTTATCACACATGAATATCAACATCAACATCATGCATGAATACCAACATCAATGTTATCACACATCAACATCATGCATCAATACCAACATCAATGTTATCACACATCAACATCATGCTTCAATACCCACATCAATGTTATCACACATGAATATCAACATCAACATCATGCAGGAATACCAACATCAATGTTATCACACATCAACATCATGCATCAATACCAACGTCAATGTTATCACACATCAACATCATGCATCAATACCAACGTCAATGTTATCACACATCAACATCATGCATCAATACCAACGTCAATGTTATCACACATCAACATCATGCATCAATACCAACATCAATGTTATCACACATCAACATCATGCATCAATACCAACGTCAACGTTATCACACATCAACATCATGCATCAATACCAACATCAATGTTATCACACATCAACATCATGCATCAATACCAACGTCAACGTTATCACACATCAATATCAACATCACGTAACAAGAACTTTGATCAAACTTATTTACCAGTGCTAGAACCTTAAAATTTGAAAGTAAGAAGACAACAAATAACTTATTTGATATTTCTGTTCCATCTGTTCACAAAATATTATCTACGCGTTATTTCAAACCGTGTATCTGTGGAAATGACATCATCATTTTTTTCAAGCATTGCCAAAGACTCTAAAAGTTGCAATGACAACTTCGAGTCTTAGTAAATTGGTTTCATGTTAAGGCTAAATGTTTCTAGTCAGTTCTCAAATGAACACAGTTACACAGTCGACTAATCATTCAAAATGCATCTGTAAAACAATAAACCTTATTTTCTAGATCAATGGCCAGTTTTTGATCATTTTTCTTACTCTTCACTTAGAACAAACAAGAAAACAATGCAGACTAGCGAAGAGTTTTTAAACGACGGGCAGAAATGTGATGTGCGACATGCAGTGTAAAATGAGCTCTGTGTGCGTGGTGTGCGTGACTTCACGCACCATGTCTCATGAGTTACTGCATGCTGCGTGCATCGCACGCATGTACGTGCGTGCAGATACGTCATTTCGTAAAGGAAGAAAATCTGAGACATAGATTGTTGTGTGTGTGTGTATTGTCTCTGTTAAGGCTCAGTATTTCTTCATGTTACACACACGGACAAGAGTCGGTGCTGTGGGTTCTGGTCAATGTGGTGATTCAGAGTTAAGTTTTGAAGATTTTACATTAATACGTCATTTGAATGATAGCTTCAGCTAACACGATAATTCCAATTTTAAAACTACTTCATTTTGAATAACTAGAGACACAGTGTCTCCAAAAAACATCCACGCCATATTTTTCTATGGAATCAAATCACAAAGCACTGCTAAAGAGCAACAGTTTGCTCTTACCTTGACTCTCAACCTGAGAGCTTTGAGAGCCCTCCGTTCCTCAAGAGTCTTCCCCTCCTTCATGTACGGCTTGGCACTCTTCAGAACACTTGCGTGGTCTTCTTTCAAATGTTTTAATACAAACGAGCCTTTCTGGAATTTCTTCGCTGCTTCTTTTTTACTCGTGTGCTTTTTCTTCTTGTTCAGATGCTTGTCATTTGGAAGTTCTTTCGACGTTTTGGTCTTCTGCTTAAGGTCCTTCTTTTTAACTAGTAACTCATTCTTCAAATGCTTATCGTTCATGTGGCTAGTTTTTTGAAAATCCTTTGCTTTTTCTAGTTCTTTTGCAAGCTTCCGTTTCAAGGCTTGTTTTTTCTCCTTCATTTCCGCTTCTCGTTTGATTCTTTGAATTTCCTTCTTCACTTTCTTCGTCTTCTTGCTCCCAGAAATACTTTTGTGCTTCTTCGCTAATTTCTGCAACGACTTTTCTTGATCTTGTGCCTTGATTTCAGCCCTCTTTCTTTCACGTCGCATCTCCTTCAGCTTCTCACTTCGTTTTTCTTCACTCATTCCCTCAAGAGCCTTTTTCTGAATCCTCCTATCTTCGTTCTCCTGAAACTTCAACTTAGAGAGATCTTTTTTCTGCCTTTTCTGATCATGCCCGTGTGATACAGCAGTTTCCTTCGCCGCTTTCAAAAATTTTGTGAGGTCTTTAGAGACGTCTCCTTGTGGGAGTTCACGTGTTGCTTTGTGATCAGTCTTTTTCATGAAATTTGAAGTGATAGGCACTGTTGGGACGGCAGATATCATCACCACCATTATCATCACCATCATCAGCACCGCTGGTTCTAGCACCCTCATGACGGAAGGCAAATGGTTAACTAAATCTGTTTACACTTACTTTGTTTTCCTGGAAAAATAAATCAGACGATTAAAATATCACTGTACCAGTCGTATTAGACTGAAAAATTAGAAAAATGAATAGATCTTGCTAAATGAATTCCTATACGCAATATAAACTATATGAATTATAATGCAACTCTGAATGTATACTACTTTTGTAAACAAATTTAAAGTATTCAAATTTTTCCTGTTGCTCAGAAATAAAAAAAAATACTTTATAGATTAATTCTCTCTACATTTCCCAGACGGTGTAAGCGAGTTCTTCCTTTTCAGTTATATAAGGTGAATTAATTATAATTATTCTATTATGTAGAGTATTATAGATAGCGTGAACTCCAGATTTAAGCGAAACTTTTTCAAGATATTTCGTATTATCATAATGTACGTATGAAATAATGTACACGGTTATTGCTAAATACATTGCAAAGTTAGTGTTCAACAATTCGCTTAGGAAGTTTCTAAATATAATTCGTTCTATTCATTAAATATAGGAATTTTCTTCAAATAATTGAAGCAATTCCATCTCATGTACTGGATTCTAAAATTTCGCTCTTAGGAAAAACTGACAAAAATTAAATGGCATTCTTAAAGAGTGAAATAGAGTTTGAAAACAAGAAAAGTAGAATGATTTTGAAAATTTTCTTACGTGTGTTACTGTCAAGTTACCATCGAATGAATCAAGGCAAAATACAATGTGCTAATTACTGCCGATTAATAATTCCTTGTAAATGAACGTGCATAAATGACCAGTTACAGTTGAGTGCTAACCATTAGTGACAGTCCTAAATGAATGTTCATTAGAACGTCGCACCAATTGGAGTAACATACAACATATGCAAGAACAGTATAGCACGTTAACTTAGAGTATTTAACAACGCCCGATGATGTTAGTTGGACGAATTTGACATTTTCAGGGAGCATACAAGTAGCACATTGACTGAGCTCTACTTAAAAAAAAAAGACTGAAAAAATCTCTTTATTTCTTCTTGTAATTGTAATGAATCACATAGTATCTCATTCAGGAAGGAAATCTGAGACATACATTGGTGTGTGTGTAGCTGTGTGTGCGTTGCTTCTGTCGAGACTCATACAGACATATAATTTATATACGTGCAGGAGGTTGCATTGTGTGTTCTGGTCAATGTAGTCAATTTGCAGTCTTAGAATATCGTTTAGAGAAGTCTACGTAATTCTCTTCCACCAAATTAAAACAAATTACTCTATTCTCAATAACACGTTGTCTTGAAGTCACCAATCTTCAGTAATATGAGTCTGCTAACAAAGTTATAATTATAATAGCTAATTGCATCATATTTGTCAGTGTTAATACGAAATTATTGTTCACGTGTTTTAGTTTTGCTGCCCAACATTGGCTATAAAAAGTTCTAGTCGAGATTGAACTGTTTTTGAAATTAAATGACATTTTTTTATTTTTGTCTATGAAAATTGTTTTACTTTACGACATAGAGATATCATTACTTTTACAAAATGCATCGTGGCATATTTAAGCTCACCCTGAAAATAAAAGTTCATAGTAATGCTAAAAATACTCTAGATGATAATCGTATTAATGACAACGATGAAAATAACATAATATCAATAACAATAGTGATAAAGATATTATTAAATAATAATAGTAAAATTATGGAGTTAATTTGAATAGTTACAACAATAATAATGACGGAAATAATAATAATAATAATAATAAAACTTTGATAATGAAGTGCACTCAAGATGCGACTGAAGTATTTTAAGAAATATTTCTGCAATGGATTTTATGCATTGGAAGTTGTGTCTCTAAATTCTGCTTGACACACGATCAGAATTCCACCCAAAAATTGCATTAAATATTTATAATGGTAATGTGAATTGGTAGAGAATTTGATCGTCGCAACAGAACAATAGCAATTTCTCAGAGACCTAAGTACTGCATTTTAATGCATCAGTGTACCCTGTTTTTTTTACCAAAATTCATGTGTTGTTTTTGGAGTTGTGAAAGTGTTGAACCACACACCACAGCTTGCAGGTAGGGAACCACACACCACAGCTTGCAGGTAGGGAACCACACACCACAGCTTGCAGGTATTGAACCACACACCACAGCTTGCAGGTAGGGAACCACACACCACAGCTTGCAGGTAGGGAACCACACACCACAGCTTGAAAAAATCATTTTCCCGTTGTGTTGCCTTGTTAAATTTAACAGATGAAACTTTTTGTTACTTTGCTGCCCTTGTCTTGTATCTGGCAAGTAGCTTCTACTCCTTGGCAGATTACTTCTTGTTGGCAGGTTACTTCTTGTTGGCAGGTTACTTCTTGTTGGCAGGTTACCTCCTGTTGGCAGGTTACCTCTTGTTGTCAGGTTACGTCTTCTTGTCAGGTGACAAAGTCTTGAAGAAATTCAATGACGCATCACAAGCCAGAATTACCAACTACTTCTTCTTCAACTAAAAACAAACACAAACTATTACTACCATAACTGCACACTACTACCTGTACACACATCACACAGAGCGCTGTGTACTCTGTGTGATATGTACGCTGCACTGTGACAGAGACTGTGCTATCTCTGTCTTTATAGGACACGGCCGGATGTGACAAGGCTCGGTGTGTGGTACTGTACTGTGGTACCGTGCTGTGGTACTGTGCTGTGGTACCGTGCTGTGGTACTGTGCTGTGGTACTGTGCTGTGGTACTGTGCTGTGGTACCGTGCTGTGGTACCGTGCTGTGGTACCGTGCTGTGGTACTGTGCTGTGGTACCGTGCTGTACAGTGGTACCATGCTGTACAGTGGTACCGTGCTGTACAGTGGTACCGTGCTGTACAGTGGAACCGTGCTGTACAGTGGTACCGTGCTGTACAGTGGTACCGTGCTGTACAGTGGTACCATGCTGTACAGTGGTACCGTGCTGTATAGTGGTGCTGTTCAGACGAATTCATTCCTATATTCATTAAAATAAAAGTTATTCTCTCCGTCGATGCCTTGTTCTTAAAACATATCAGTATTTCAAGCGAAAATTTTCGGAACACATTTGTATATTCGTATATGAAAAACAAAATACAAATGTTAGCCAAAGATCACCCAGTATTATAAAATACTGATACTATATCTTTAACTTCTGGAGCCTGTGCGTGATTGCGGTGCATGTGCATGACTAAAATGTCTGAGCGTGATTAAGCATCAGCTACGTCGTTCCTGTTGTCATATTCTATTCCATTCTATTATAAATTCTGTAGCTCTAAAATCTAACCAGCCGTGTTCCCAATTAGGCACAGAAGTATACTTTTGAAATATGCATACTGATGAGCGTGTATTCATTCGAGAAAAACTTGCAAATCCTGTCATTCATAAAATAGACAAAACCTGTCAATCTTGTCAATCATAGAACTTACGGAAACCTGTCACTCCTGTCAATCACAGAATTTACTGAAATCTACCAATCACAAAATATACTGAAGCTTGCCAATCCTGCCAATCATAAAATGTACAGCAGGTCAGGTAATCTGAAGACAAGACAGGCATTCGTACATGCAGTACTGGATAATCTGAGCTCTTGATTTTGCCCAGAATAAAGCAACAATCTCCAGAATTTCTGCTCTTCTGATTTTTGCCCAGAATGATGGTACTACTTCAAGAATTTTGCCCTACTGGATCATCTGTCCTCTTGATTTTTGCCCAGAATGAAGCAACAATCTCCAGAATTTTACCGGTAGGATCGCTTGTACTCTTGACTTTTGCCCCAAGTAAAGCAACAACCTTCAGAATTTTGTGCTCATGATTTGAAAGTTACTGTGTCGTTAGCGCGTGAATTTTAGATTGCGCTTTATCAGCTTAACAAACGTAGCCTTTGCTTCTGTATCAGTCGAGCCAATTAACAAAGCACACGAGTATCCATCGCGAAACTGATAAAAACAGACGACTAATTTACTTCGTTAAGTGTATCTGTTAGTGAGAGTTATCTGCCTCCGTACGAATAACACCGAGGAAATTTTCAGACCTGGATAAATAATATGTCTCGTAGGAATAACATAGAAAATATTCCGTTGAGTTGAATGACGAAGATGAAAGAGACACGTTGACTTAGATTTGCATTCAGAGTGCCACGTGGCTGGACGGAGCTTGATGAAGCGAATGCTAGAATTTAGCTTGATGGAATGGTGAGACCAAATTTGATGGAATGATGAAAACAGGTTTCATGGCATGATAAAGGTAAATTTGATGGAGTAGTTAGAACAAGCTTGATGGAATGAAGAAATTAAGCTTGATGGAATGATGAAATCAAGTTCGATGGAATGATGAAATCAAGTTTGATGGAATGATGAAATCAAGTTCGATGGAATGATGAAATCAAGTTTGATGGAATGATGAAATCAAGTTCGATGGAATGATGAAATCAAGTTCGATGGAATGATGAAATTAAGTTTGATGGAATGATGAAAATACGCATTCTGATTTTCTTGTTCAGCATCAAATATCTCTGAGAATCCTAGCCAAAGGTAAAAGATAAGAAATGTTTTAAAAGTAATGAATAAATACAGTGCTAAATGAATGTGCATACGATGCTATATGCACTTAAATTCGTAAATTAAATGCATGTAGCCTAAATATGATGCTAAATTCATGTTAACCAAGGTGATAAATACGTGTGAATTAGATGATAAAGGCATGTAAGTACAATACAAAATTTATGTCAGTACGGTGATAAATACATGTGAATTAAGTGAAAAATGCATATAAATATGTACAGTAATTTATTCATGTACATACGGTGTTAGTTGCAAGTTAATATTTGTCTTTAAGTTTCTACTCAATTCATGTAGAATTTATGCACATTCGTTATCAATTCCTTACTGAATTAGGAACTCAAATAGGTCATTCATATAATATGCATTGAAGTAAACTTATCTAATATCATCAATTTGTTCAGACTTAGCACAACTTAGTTAAGCAGACACAAACGATATGTTCAGTAAATATAAACTTATCTAAGACCAACATCGATTTCTGAAGTCAGATCTTAGTAAACTGTGAATATTCTTCAATACAGATCATAGTACTCATTTTTGAATTATTTAATTTTAATGACTCGCGATTTTCCTTGATTCATGAGTCCATTAATTTTTTCTAAATTTGAATCCACCAAGAAAAATATTACAGCTAATTTTTGTTAAACTTTTCTTTTATCCACAGAGTCAACAAATTTTACATTAACTAAAAAATGACAATTTATTAAGATGACACGAATATTTGATGAGACAATACCTGAAAACACAAATTTTGTCAACAAATGAAATGCTTTCTTTTTTCATTCAATGAATTTTACCGTTCATTTATGTTTGGCAATTGTTCTAATTATAGTATCATATACATATATTGATCTAAATTCTGCGATGATTTCATGTTTTTGTGAAGATATTTAATCACGGAAATTGTTTTCCGTTTTATTTCGACATGTAGACCACATGACCATTGCTAGAATTTTGGCAACTCGTACGCAAACATTTTAATGTTTTCTCACCAAAAATACTCTACGGAATTTACTTCTAACAATTCATGGTAAAAATTTTGCATAGTGTCAAATTACAATACATAGTTTCTTAGTCCATTGTTTTGACCTGGACAGCTCGAGATCACAAGAACGGGTTCATAATTGAGAAAAATAGCAGACGACACAACTCCACGGAGACCGCCTCCAGTTTTCGCCTACTGGGACCTAGCAGTCAGTTCCTATTTAGCTGCTGTTGGGAAACTAGCATTAAAAATTGGCCTGAAGGATGAATAGATTAGCCTCAAATTTCCACTTTTTTTTGGCGGGGGATCGAAGGACAGGTTAAGGAGAAGGGGAAAGGATGCTGGGGCTGAGGTAGCGCGAGACCGCCTGAAGCTCTAAAAAATAAAAAGCACAGGAAACTCGATGCGTGCTCGCGAATATTCTTAGCAATTGCACGTCGAAACTTGGCCGATAAAACAGATTTTATACGAGGCTGGGAACAAGTTGTCGTCCTAGGCCTCAGCGGGACGAAAGGAAACTTTTCCAAAATCACAGACCTGTTCGAGGACGCCTACACTATCATACAGGGAACTGGAATGGGAATGCGAGTAGAGAGGATGGACGCCTGGAATAAGAATGGGAATTTGGGAGCGGGAAAAGGTACAAAAGCATCGTTGTCATGAGCTTGTAATGAAAATGAATGATAAATAGAGGCAATGGAATGAATGAATGATATGACAGCAGTCAAGTATCGCAGTGATGTAAAGGACGGCACTTGTGGACACATAGAACATTGAACTCCAAATTCAAACTTGGAGTCATGGGAAAAAGGGCATGAAGTTTGATGAGAATAAAAATTCCTAAGTGAGGAGAATTTAGGAATAAATAAGGAGTATGTTTAGAAGTTTGTGTAAGCATAGTGACTTAGGAATAGTTGAGGCTTATGTTTAGTAGTTAGCATAAGCATAGGGACTTGGGAATAGCTGAGGCTTATGCTTAGTAATTGGTATAAGCATAGGGACTTCAGAATAGTTGAGGCTTATGTTTAGTAGTTAGCATAAGCATAGGGACTTAGGAATAGCTGAGTCTTATGCTTAGTAGTTGGTATAAGCATAGAGTGGATTCGAAAGTGACGTCCTATAATTTTCCATATGAAGTCGTACACGGAATGTACAATTTGAATAAAAACTGGAATACTAATGCACATACCCAGAGGAAAAAACCTTTAAATTTTATAGCTGAAGTTTGAAACGGGCAGTTATGAAGTGGAATGGAGTATGAAGTTCGAGAAATTTATCCAAAATTGGAATGTGAATCAACAAACATGGATAATGGGCATCACGAATCTCTTCAGCAAATCCTCGATCAGGAAGAATTTCTGAAGATCAGTAACGAGAATCATGATCTAATGAGCTGGAATCAGATTATTGGAAAACGGAATATAAATCGTACAAGAATGTAAACTAGATGATAAAAGTGAAGAAAATTGGAAACTAAAATTAAAATTAAATGAAGGAATTTGATAATTTCTAGTTAAAATGAGGCACTAGTAAGTAAATCTCAATTGGAATTGTGGAATTAAAAAAAGTAAATATGTTGAAGTGTAAACGAACAGAGAGAGAGAGAGAGAGAGAGAGAGAGAGAGAGAGAGAGAGAGAGAGAGCGAGAAAGAGTGAGAGGGAAAGAGATAAAGAAAGAGAGGAAGAAGGAGTAGAATAAAGCACTGATAAATTGAGAACTAAAAGTAAGATGAAGAACCGAGTGCCTTTGTGTTTATCACTTAAAGAGTGACAAAAGCTGTAACAGCAACACGCACGCCAAGCATTCCATGCAAAATGCAGAAAACTGCGGCAAAAATTGGCATGAGAGGAATATTGGAGGTAATTAGGAAACTGGCATGAGGGGAATATTGGAGGTAATTAGGAAACTGGCATGAGAGGAATATTGGAGGTAATTAGGAAACTGGCATGAGAGGAATATTGGAGGTAATTAGGAAACTGGCATGAGGGGAATATTGGAGGTAATTAGGAAATTGGCATGAGAGGAATATTGGAGGTAATTAAGAAACCGGCATGAGAGGAATATTGGAGATAATTAGGAAACAAAGATTTAAAATATCAAAAAGTGGTCAGGACAGTAGTGTAGTGTACAGGGAAAATAAATAGAATGGATTTTACAAAAATATTAGAGTGATTTTTTGATGCTGGAACTGTGAGAAGAATGGTGATTATGGAGCAACACAGGGGATGGAGCAACACAGGGGATGGAGCAACACAGGGGATGGAGCAACACAGGGGATGGAGCAACACAGGGGATGGAGCAACACAGGGGATGGAGCAACACAG